>PISX010002924.1:0-28054 GCA_004024625.1 Mellivora capensis | reverse complement strand
ATGAGAGAATGATGTTTAAAAACAAAAATTCCGTAAGTTTTCTGTAGCATGATGAAAAAATATGGATGAGTCCCATGTGCTTTTTTTTTACTTTAAAGTAATTTGAAACCACCAAAGTTGAGTAAACCAGAAGTATTGAATAAACCCTAGAAACAAAATAAAGCAGTACAGAAGTAAGCAGTCCAACTGTCACATGAAAGAAAGCAGGTACCACCATGGTAGAAAGCAGTTGGGCAAACTCAACAGAGTTCAGAACTACTGCAAATAAAAAACATTTTTTAAAAAATAGTCACTATCTAAACTAAATTTTGTATGTGATTCTTTTGACTGTTTTTCAAGATTTGAAAAATATCACTAAAGGTACATTTACTAAACACAAGCTAATCCTCCCTTTTTTAAATAACTGTACATTCCAAGGATAGATAATCACAGAATATCTTTAAAACAAGGCAAAGCAGTGGGATGCCTGGGTGGCTCAGTCATGATTTCGACGCGGGTCACGATTCTCAGGGTTGTGAGATGGAGCCCACATTGGGCTCTGAGCTGAGTATGGAGCCTGCTTGGGATTCTTTCCCCCTGCTTCTCCCCTCCCTGCTAGTGCATGCGCATTCTCTCTTTCTCCTCCTTTCTCCTCTCAGAAACAAAAAACATAGCAAAACAATATCGCATATTTTGTAATTTTTAATAATATACCAAAAATTAAAATTAAAAATTAAAAAACTGAATTGTATGGTTACATTAATTCCATCTCAGTAAAACTCTTTAAAAAAAAACCCAAAACATTATAGTGGAAAACCAGATCTTTTGCTATGCTTATGCCCCCACGAAACACATTTTGGAAGCTAAGTTTGCTCAGTGTGCACTCCTCTACATAGCTTTTCAATCATGCTCCTCAGGCTTCCAATTCCACGTGCTCCATGAGCCAGTAAGAACATACATCTCAGCTTTGTGCCTGCTTCTAGACTGAGGATGAGGTGGGTGGTGAGGTGCAGGAGACAGGTAACATGTGGTAACCCTTACATTGGTAACTGGTTGATAAGATCACTCTAAAGCATAAGGACCAGTCAGAAAATATGGGCCAGCACATACTGAGGTGTATTGTGTATGGTGTGAAGAAAGAAGGGATTTACCCGAAGGAAAGTTCTAGAAGAGAGGTCAAGAAGTGCTTCATGGAGGAGGGAGGAACTGATCTGGGCACTAAAGGGTGGGTTGTACTGAAGCAGGAAGGAAACATTTCATTCAGAAGGGGCATAGGTAGTAGTGTGGATCATAATGTCTGGCATATGTGTTCTCCATAAATTACTTTGAATTATTCCATGATGTGAGGAACTGGATGTGATTTACATGGAGGCTATATTATTAAGTAATAGTAATAAATTTGGATATATAGAATAGTAAGTAGGCCTTGATAGTATAGACCTTGAAAATCAGGAGTGAAAAATCAAAACCTGTTATAAGTTCAAGGTCCCATAATAAAGGAGTTTTAATCTGGAAGTGATAAGGAGGTTGGATTAGGTACAGACTGTCTAAACAGTGGTGGTAATAATCTGTGTCTTGGCTACCCATGAGTACGATGGTGCCCAAAAGACTTACATGCAATCACAGTGCACAAGAGAGTTCAAAGGGCTATAGAGATGGAGAGAAATTATTTATGACCATCCCAGGATTTAAAATGGCCAATTCAGAGAAATGCTGTGCCTTTACCAGAGATTGGCATGTTATCTCATTTTAAGAGGGATAAGGTTAAATTTTGAAACTTGAGGAGAGTGGCATTACAAAACCTGGATTTGAATCCCAGAACCTCACTTAATGACCAGTTTCAGGCAGGCATGGCATTTGACCTTTCTTAGCTTTTGTTTACTACCGCATGCAGATATCCCACAAGGATTAAATGGAGTGCTGGAGGAGGCTTCGTGAAGTATTCCAGGGAATCCGTTTGTGAAAGGATGATAAGATATACAAGTTTCAAATATTTTACTGGAGTACAAGTGAGTGAGAAGGCAGAACTTAGTTGTATTCCTTTTCTTAGAAATGCTAAAACAAATTACCACACCTTACCACTGGGTGGCTTAAAACAACAGAAATTTATTCTCACGGCTCTGGAGGCCAGAAGTCTGAAAGTAAGCTTTCCGCAGTGTTGCTTCCATTGTGGGGGCTCGGGGCAAGAACAGTGTCCTTCACCTATCTCCTCACTTTCAGTGGCTGCCAGCAATCCCTTGTGTTCCTTGGCTTGTAGATCCATCACTCCAGTCTGCTCTCGTCTTCACGTGGCATTCTCCCCGTGTGTCTTTGTGTCATCAAATGGCCTTGTTAAAGGCACACCAGTCTTTGTGAATTAGGGCCCACCATTATCCACTGTCATCTCATTTTAACTAATTACATCTGCAAGGATCCTGTTCCCACATAAGGTCACATTCTGAGCTGCTGAGTGGACATGAATTTTGGGGAGGACACTTCAATCCAGTATAGTAGGTCAGAAGTATTTCTCAATCTAACCATTGTGTAATTTCTCTTTCAAGACCACGGGAATTAAATTGCCTTCATCAGTATTTGCATCAGAGTTTGAGGAAGATGTTGGATTGTTGAATAAAGCAGCTCCTGTTTCAGGTGTGCTTAATTTCTTAAGCTTTTCAAGTGACTTGATCTGTTTTACAAAAAGGAAAGTTTAGCAATGAGAGTTTTTCTCTCTCTAATAAAGTGTTAAAACAATTGAGATGTCTGAATTTAGATTAGAGGTTATTCAGAAGGGATGAGTGATTGGGATTCCTTCTTTATTGCCATCAACTTTTTAGTCTTTGGGGTTTCTGTTTGGAGAGTGGAGTGGGAAAATTGGTTTTAAAGATCTAGTAGGAGAATTTTAACCTTGACCTAACCTCTTGAAGACGAAATGACAATATTCGCTTAGCCTTAACGTATGTATAGATGTAATCTGCTTTCAGAATTTCTCCGTAGAGTGTAATATTTTATAGAAGTCCATTTTATCATTTCTTCCAGATAAACTGAAAAATTGTTTGGGGTGTTTTGGTTTGTTTGTTTTTTGGGTTTTTGGTAGTATTAACATTATATTTTAGAACAAACACAGAAGTGATGTTTGGTATTTTTTCCTGAGTTGCCTTCATTATTAAGCAATATTTGCCACATAGCTTTCATTCTTTTATTCATTCTGTAGATTTTTGAGTTAGCACTCCTTGATGGGGTCTCGGGTTAAATCAGAATAAAGCATAATCCCTGACCTCAAGGAATATATCATCAGTTGGGAAGGATTGACAATAAATAGGATGTTACAATTACAGTACAAATGAATAAATAATGGTTAGTTAATAGTGGGAAAGGTGTTCTGGAGAAAATGGTGTCTAAATTAACTTCTTAGGTAGAAAGTAGGTGGATAAAGGAGAGTAGGGTGGGGAGGAGAGAATATTCCAAAAAGGAAACTGTATGTGCAGAATTGAGAGAACATGAGTAGGAAACCACATTTTAGCATGCCTAGAATGGTAAGAATTAATATGAAATGAGGCTGGAGAGTTGAGCAGTGGCCATGTTATGAAGGATGGAAGCATGTCAGTTTACAAAGTTGAAGTATTTTGTGGACTCTATTTTTACACACAAAAGACCATGGCTGAAGAAACAGTTTTGGGATTTATTAAAATCTCCTAGGCTGGAAAAACAGTTCACCAAGCTACACATGCTTAATTTGGGTTACTTCTGAGAGGTGAATTTAAAGCCCAGATTCTTCCTGCAGGTGAAAACCTTGAATTTTACTAAGTAGACACAGTATAATTTTGCAGATCTATAATGCAGAAGTTTTTACAATTGGGTACTAAAACCAGAGGTGTTTTTTCCTCCTATTTTATTTTCTTATAATCGTCCCTCTCTGTTCCTCACTAGACCAAACTTGAAGTTTTTAATCATTTTTTAATTTTCTATGTACAATGTGGCATATAATAGGTACTCAGTTAATAGTAATCAGTTTAGGTAATAGGTACTCAGTTACGGTAAGTAAAGGAATCATGTTTTCTTGGGAATTAATGCTCACTTTTTGTTTTCCTTCTAGGACCTCGGCTGGATTTTGATCCTGACATTGTTGCAGCGCTTGATGATGATTTTGACTTTGATAATCCAGATAATCTGCTTGAAGATGATTTTATTCTTCAGGCCAATAAGCCAACAGAAGAAAACGGAACAGATACACAGTATGTGTGGTTTCTTTTGAGTCAGGGATGACCTGACTATTGCTTCTTCAGTAGAGTGGTACCTAACTGGAACCAATTTTTGAGAGCATTTAGTGTTCGACTTTTGTATTTTAGAGCAGAAAATGTGAAACTTGAGGTCTTTACAAACCAACAATAGGTGGGGCTAAAGTCCAACTTGCCTGATTGCTGGTTCATTACTTTTCCAGCCATACCAGACAGGTCAAGCAGCACAGCTGTTCCTGCCTAAACAGGAATCCTCCCTGAAATACCCTCAAATTTTAGTTGTGTAAAGTCATTTGGTTCTGTTGTTTCTCAAGTTGTTTTGACAGTTAATTTATGACTCTGGCTTAGGAAATCTGAGGCCGAAGATGACAGTGAGTGGGAAGACATGGATGATGAGAAGGAAGGAGGTGGTGATGACGATAACTATGGCTCTGTGGGCTCATCAGATGAGACCATGTCTATCCCTGGAAAACCTCCTGGGACTGTAGAAAATCACTTATTCTGGGAAGAGGAAACAAAAAGCCGCTTTACTGAGTATTCTATAACATCCTCAGTCATGAGGAGAAATGAACAGCTGACTCTTCATGATGAGAGATTTGAGAAGGTAAGGTCCCCAGATAAGAGGCCTTTTAATACAAGTTCCTGGTAAATTTCATATGACCTTAGAACTCAAAGCCAGAACTTTCAGCATTAGAAAGAGCTTATATCTTATTAAGACACCATAAAACCATCCTAGTTTTAATTCTATAAAGAATGCATATAGGTCAGAGATTACTAATGCAATCTCTGGACTTTCTTCAGAGAGATTTGACATTTTGATTCTGAACCTCTGACTCCAATCCCCAAGATTATGCTGTTTTCCTCAAGCATTGGTCTGAGCATAAACAAAATTCCATTGCCTTCAGTTTTTTGTGTGTGTTTGCTCACTGACATATCCCAAGGTCTAACATGGTGTCTGGCATATGATAAGAATTCAAAGCATTCAGTAAATGATGAATGAATGAATGGTTTCCTTCAAGGTGAATCTAAAGGATTCTGATTTTGCTACATTTTCACTAAGTACTAGTAGGCAAAGTATTACAAATAACTTCACTCTTCAGGAGTCACTCTCACCCCCTATTTACCCTTAACAGCATTCTAGAAATACAGTATACATCTAAACAAGAATGAAATTTTATTTATTTTTTATTTTATTTTTTTAAGTAGGCTCCAAGCCCAATGTGGGGCTTGAATTCAACCACCCTGAGATCAAGAGTTGCATGTCCTACCTACTGAGCCAGGCAGGCATCCCTGAAATAATGTACATTTAAAGGAGACTGCTTAGTTATATGGTCTTTTACTTCAAATAATCAGTGAATTTGAAAGCATCTGTAAAATATTCCGAGGTAAAGATTTCTAGGTAGCTTTGTTCTCTAAGCTGAACAGAATGATTGCCTTTCACTTTCCTATTAATTTGGGGCACCTGGGTGGCTCAGTCACTTAAGCGTCCAACTCTTGATTTCAGCTCAGGTCACGATCCCAAGTTGAGCTGGGCTCCACACTCAGCGGGGAGTCTGCTTGAGATTCTCTCTCTCTCTGTGTCTCTCTCCCTCACCCTGCTTTTGCTCTTTCTCCCTCTAAAATAAATAAATCTTTCCCCCAAAAATGGCAGCCTATTTTTAGGCTAAATGTAAGTCTTAAAGTACTGGGTAAAATGTCTTCCACATTCTGTTGTCATGGTGCTAATCCCTGCTAATACTGTAACGGTAGCTATGATATCAAAGGTAATGCTTAAGTACTCTGTAGCAGTAAAATTAATGTAAAAATCAGGGTTCCTCGCTGGCTCAGTTGATGAAGCATGTGACTTGATCTTGTGGTTGGGAATTTGAGCCCCACTTTGGGTGTAGATATCACTTAATAAAATCTTGAAAAAAGATGAACATAAAAATAACACTTTAAATGTTATAGTCTTAATACATTAATTTTTGTGGTATCTTTTCTCTCTGCATTCAAGTTTTATGAGCAATATGATGATGATGAAATTGGAGCTCTGGATAATGCTGAATTGGAAGGTTGCATTCAAGTAGACAGCAATCGCTTAGAGGAAGTCTTGAATGACTACTACAAAGAGAAGGCAGAGAAGTACGATGACTTTTCTTGTTTACTTGCTTTTTTGCATTTTTAAATAAAGTCTATATTATTTGGACATCTGAATCTAGAAAATTACCCAGTCAGAATCTATATTAAGAAAATGGTATGTTTGGGGACTCCTAGGTGGCCCAGTGTGTTAGGCAGCTGTCTTAGGCTCAGGTCCTGGAATCGAGTCCTGCATCAGGCTCCTTGGTCAGCAGGGAGCCTGTTTCTCCCTGTGCCTGCCATTCTCCCTCTTTGTGCTCTCTCACTTTCTGACAAATAAATAAATAATCTTGAAAAAGAAGAAAATTGTATGTTTTCCATCAATTTTGACTCACATTTTGATACTAAGGTTCTGAAGCTGACTGTAACATTGAATGGGAACCTCCTGAGAACCACTTCCTCTATGGCTCTCACCTAAGAGTCAAAGTGGAAGAGCGAGGGTTAGAGTTGGGGGTGTAAGGTCACATTCCACTTGGAGAATGAGGTGGTGCTTTTATTCTCTTTGGCTGAAAAGTTAGTCTGACCTCTAATTATATACACTCTTTTCATCTTCTTAAAATGCCAGGTATTCTGAGTTGGTATTTATGGCGCATAGAAAGATAAGAGTTTGTTTCTACAGCCATATTAGCATAATTTTACAGCCAAATACTTGACAAATCAGCTTAGCATCCATATCGAGGTGATTTTTCTGTAAGAAACTAATGAGGTGTTTACATTTGCTGGAAGGGTCTGATACTCCATGATCACCGTTGTTTGCAGATTCTACAGTAGGACAAGGGCTATGTATTTTGAGTAGATATGTGACTACTTTGAAGAGACAGATCGGGTAATACTTTTTTTTTTTAAGATTTTATTTATTAGAGAGTGTGTGAGAGAGAGCATGAGAGGGGAGAAGGTCAGAGGGAGAAGCAGACTCCCCATGGAGCTGAGAGCCCAATGCGGGACTCAATCCCAGGACTCCAGGATCATGACCTGAGCTGAAGGCAGTCACTTAAGCAACTGAGCCACCCAGGTGCCCTGAGGAATACTTTTTGAGGCTTTAAAAAAAAAAAAAAAATTTTTTTTTTTTTTTTTTTTTTAGGAAAGTTGCCATCTTGTTCATGTGTTAGAACCCTGCAAAGATCCCTTTTTTGTCGGTGGAATGAATGTGCTGGAGGGTCAAGTTGGGGCTGGGGAGAGCTAGGATTTTTTTTAATGCTATTGTTTCCATAGCTTTCAAGTACACTTTAAGTAACGGTATAATAATGGGTGGTGTTTTTTTTTCCCTTCTTCTGTCTCCCATTTTTGAAAACTCAACCACAAGTTGTGTAAAACTGAATACTCTTGAGCCCTTCGAAGATCAGGACTTGCTAATGAATGAACTTGATGGGTCTGAGGAGGAAGAGGTTATTACTGTAGTTCTTGAAGAAGCCAAAGAGAAGTGGGATTGTGAATCTATTTGTAGTAAGTATTGTAGTGTCCATTTTACTGCAAAAGGTAGAGTTTTTTTAAGTATTAAGCATATCAATTATTTGAAAAAGTATATGCTTTGTGAAAATGATTTGGAAGATGTAATACTCCCATCACTAAGTTGCAAACAATTTAAAAACATTTAGAACCATTAGAACATTAGAATCCATTATTTTGAACTATGAAAACACCAAAGTTGGGGATATAGTAGGAACTCAGTAATGCTTTGCTGAATTGAAAGTGTACTCATGGTACATGTTTGTTTGTTTTTTTAAAGGTACATACTCAAATTTATATAACCATCCACAACTTATCAAGTATCAACCAAAGGTAAGTCCTAGGGTCCTGAGCTATTTGAAGTATGCAATGCAGGTAATGGCATGTACAAATTATTTTCTCACAGTGGCTGTATCCCTTTGTGGCTGGCAGCACTATTAGAAAAAGCAACAACAGTGTGTCATTAGTGAACTATTTTTTGATAGGAATGAGAAATGACCTTAGTATGACTTTATCTTTATTTCAGCCCAAACAAATCCGAATATCTTCTAAAACAGGAATACCTCTCAATGTCTTACCTAAGAAAGGACTCACAGCAAAACAAGTTGAACGAATGCAGATGATTAATGGCAGTGATTTGCCAAAGGTGTCAACCCAACCTCGATCTAAAAATGAAAGCAAAGAAGATAAAAAAGCAAGGAAGCAAGCTATAAAAGAAGAGCGCAAGGTAATGGGAGATGTAGAGCTTGTGGTGGGGGGATGGTCGTGGAAATTTTCTTCTGTAAAGTTAATCTTCATCAGTTTAAAGATTTGAGTAACACTAATGTGTTCTTACACAGGAACGGAGAGTGGAGAAGAAAGCTAACAAATTAGCCTTCAAACTGGAAAAAAGAAGGCAGGAAAAGGAGCTCTTAAACTTGAAGAAGAATGTTGAGGGGCTAAAACTATGACGGTAGAACATTTGGGATAAGGTGCCTTCCCCCCTGGGGCTCCTCGTTATGTTCAGTATTGAACAAGGATCTTCAAAGAGACAAAATTATTTAATCTGCCATTTTTACTGGCAGGTATTTATACCACCAGGTTTTCTCTGCCATCTGTCTTGTAAATATTGTAACACTTTAAAAATATTATAAGCTTAGAATTTGCTCTGAAATAAATGATTTCACAAATGTGAAATGTTTGGATGAGTTTAAGGAAAACATCTTCATAACATAAATGGATTTGGTGTATTCTTCATTTATTTGTATGATTGTCCCAGCTGTCTCTTGCAGATGTTCTCAAATAGTTCTTTGAAACCTTTCCACTCCTTTTCAGGAGTTAAGTGGTTTAATTTGCTGTATGTAGAAAACTGACCCCATTAAACTCCATTTGAAATTCTGGGTGGTTTAACAGTTTTCCTGAGGAGATTCCACTGGTAGGAACTAAGTTTCCCCCTGCTGTATGCAAAGAGCTGTTTCAAAAGGATGGTAAAAATGAGTATTAGGATTGTTGGGACTCAGTTACTGGATGACTTACTTTTGGATTTTAGGAAGAGTGAAGACAGGAAGCAGAAGCAGAAATCAAGAAAATGTCCTTGGCTTCAGTGAGTACCTGGCTCAAAATCAGAAATATTTACTTCAATTTAAACTAGAAAGTTTGTCTTTTCAACATTATTTAATGCTTGGAACCACTCATATTTGATTAAAAGATGTAGTTGACATTTTTCTTGTTTTTGGTGAGGTTGGTTTGATGTGTTTTTGGTTTTTTTTTTTTCCCCCTGTAAACTTTTTCAAGGTTGAAGCAATGACACCATCACAATTGTTAATTATTTGGTAAACTGTGACTCCCTTGCAACAGACGAGTTGTTAGTGACCCTTGTTCATTTGTCCATGACTAATGTGTTGCTATCTGGACTGTTCTGGGGAAAAACAAAAAACAAAAACTGTGGACACTGTTGGTCTGAATTGGGAACAGAATGGCTGAGGCAGAACCATTTTTAGCTGGTGAGCTGTATTTGATAACTAAATTATTAGAAAGTGTCTTTTATAATTGATTTGAATATGACTTTTCCAAAGTTGGTGGGTGTTACCTTGTTCTCTTTGTTTTAAATCATAAATCTAAGTATTCTAGGATTTTTAAGAGTGAAAAGCAGTAGCATTAGGTATTCAGCCAGCATTGCTACAAAAAACTCAGCTGACAGGCTTGTCATTATAGAAGTAGAATCTAACTGGGGAGTATATATTTAAATGCTGATCTGCAGAAGCAAAGGGTCAAATGATGGTTTATGTTAATATTGTGAATGTATTAAATCCTGAGAAGGTTGACCATTTATTTTGGTAGCTCTCTCAGTTGAAGGTTCTTAAAACCAGCAAGAATCTTAAAGACTTGGAATATTATTTTGACTTGCTGCTATTCAAATTCCTTCTTAGGAGCTTCTAATATCACTTCATCTATCCAAAGGGTTTAAATCAGCACATTATATATTTTGCAGTCAAGGAAAGGTAATTATGAGCCATGTGTCTTACTGAAGCATTATTGTGATTTAGACAGGTTATCCTCCAGATTTAAAGATCTTAATTTTATTCTGGAGAACAAACTTTACATATTCTGAATTATTTTGTAGAATTTTGGAATATTTACAGTTTGAGTTGTCTCTAACAATGGTTAGGAACTTAACATAAGGTCCTGGCAAATGTTGGAAGTCCAGAGCATTAAGAAGGTTTTGCCTTTAAGGACTGCATCTTCTCAGGAGGCAGGGTGTTTACAGCAAAATCTAACTAGCAACACCACGTCACTCAGAAGTACCACTGGAAATGAGGGTCTAGGTATTTGCTTTCCCCCTGAATTGCCCTTACTGCAAATTATATGTCCTCAAGGTTGGTGTTCAGTTGTCACCTCCACTATAAACTTTTACCTGACCATGTAAAGATAGCAACATCCCTCCCTTGCATTTTTTAAGCTTCTTCACTGCTTTATGGTCTCCATGGCAATCTTGCCATCTGAGCTGTATCTTGTTATTTAGTCTTCTCTCAGAACAAACTGAGGGCAGGGAATTTTTATTTACTTCTTTATCCCCATGCCAACAGTTCCTGGCATTTGGTAAATGATTACTGGGTAGTATGTAAATGAATGGATAGGGAAGAGATTTCACCAAAGAATTGCTTAAACTTGGAACAATGGGACTTAGACTCAATGTTAGCTAAGAGAAAGAAGGCCTAAGGCATCCCAGGTAGGGACAAAGTCATGAAGAATTTGCCTGCTGTGCTTTAAGCACCTATTTTGTATGAGAACTTAATACTTGTTGTAAAATCACTTTTTTAGATATTTTAGAGCTTTTTTGTGTGTGTGTGTAAGTCTGAGTATCAAAAGCTATTATTTGTGTATATTAACTGTGGTCCATTGTATCTACACCTCATTGTGACATCATCAGATGATCTCAAGTGAAGGACAGCCCCAGCCATCTCGTAGCTTTACCAGTTGCATTATCACTACCTTTACGTTGTTTTTTCCTGTGTGTTGCTTATTAAAGTGAAGGGTCAAGAGAAGGTAAAAATTCTAATGGCATTACATTTTAATTGCTGAACTTATACAAGAATGCATAATAAAACAAGAACATTGCATTATTCAAGTTAAGAAATAGAACATAGAAGCCACCAGTGGTTCCATCCTCAGTTTCATTCCACTCTTCCACCTCAGTAACTCTTAAGTACTACCTAGATTATATTAATCATCAGCTGTATGATATTCCTTTTTTAAAAAATTGATATATTATGTATTATTTGTTTCAAGGGTACAGCCTATGGTTTATCAGTCTTATACAACACTCAGTGTTCACCATAAGACATAGCCTCTCCAGTGTCCATCACCCAGCCTCCCCATCTCTTCACCCTCCTCCCTTCCAGCAACCCTCAGTTTGTATGGTATTCCTAAGCACAGTATCTTGTTTAGTTGTGAAACACAAATCTGGCTTTATAAGGGCAGTATTTACTACCAGATGATGAAGGCATCCTTGAGCTGAATAGTCTCTGAGCTGAATATCAGCTTCTAGATATTAAAAGAGCCCCAGGAGGAGACGTTGAACCAGGTGATGGAGTTCTAGGGAACACAAGTCCCCACAGCTGGAATGTCCTGGATCTCCTGTAGAACTACACTTTGTGGTTGTATACTCATTTTACAATTTCTGCTAAGGTCACCATGATCTCAGGATCAATGCAGAACCTTCTTGTGGATTCAAATGAGTGTCCTCCACTCATCTAGATGTCAGAATATGAAGGGAAGATCAAGCACTCCAATGGGACAGGGTCAAACAAGCCAAGTATAGAACAGTCGGTGCTGGATACACTAGGACATACTAACCTCCGATTACAAAGACAGTCAATATCGTGCTCATGACAGCCTTCAACATGTCTGTTTTTCATTATACATCTTCAGTATGGACTAGTTGCTCTCCAGTTCTGGTGCCCAGCTCTTATCCTGGGAATTACTTTCTCTCCCTCCTGTGTTGATTTGCCTATTTGCTGTATGTTTTACTCATGTTGTGAAGCCCATCGTCTAGTAATTCTTGAACCACAGAGTACATGGGATGTCAACTTTCTGAAACCCTGCATATGGGGAAATGTACTCAACCTCCATATTTGGTCAGTAGTTTGGCTGGGTATGAAACCTGCAAGTTGTAGACTATTCTCTGGAATTTGAAAGGATTTTTCCTCATTTATTTCCAAGTTTCATGTATGGGAATCTGAGGTCATTCTGATTCCTGATATTTTTGTCTGTTACTGTTTTTTTTTTTTTTTCCCCCATCTCCGTTGGTAGAATCTTTGTCTCCAGAGTTCTGAAATTTTACAATGATGTTATAGATACATTTCCACCCATTGTGTTGTGTCTTTTCAGTGGAAGCTCGTGTCCATTCACTTCTGGAAATTGTTAGAATTTTTAAATTTTCTTCCTTGTGTTTTCTTCTTTTCTCTCTTGAACTGTTATTTGGAGTAGGACCTTCTAGACCAGAGATACTTGGATTGGTTGTTTTTCTCCCATCTCACCATTTTATTCTACTTTCTGAGAAATTTCCCTAATTTTATCTTCCAATCTTCCCTTGAATTTTTCATTTCTCCTATAAGACTTTTAATTTCTGAGAGTTTAGTTTTTCTTTTACTTTTTTTTTTTTTACTAGTTTTTTCTTTTACTAGTTTTGCTTTTTTATTTGCTTTGGGCTTATGTGCTAGAGTTTTTCCACAGATCTTTGGAAATTCTTGTCTGTTGGCTCATTGAGACTGGAGGAAGGAGACATTAGAAATTCTGAATGGATAAGAGCATTTCATGATTTTGAGCTTCATTTTAGAGTGGTCTGGGTGAGCTGTTTGGGAATCTTCCCAGCATTGATATCTATATATGTATGTGTGTGTGTGTGTGTGTGTGTGTGTATATAGATATAGATATAGATATAGATATAGTCATGGAATGTTTATATTCTCAGGGAAGTTTTCCTTCTGTCTTGAGAGTAAGGGTCTGGAAGGCAGAGTTCTGTGAACCAAGTAGAAGAAGGAGGTTTGAGGTGTGTTCTCTTCTTTCAGCATCACTATTCATGAGAGGAATCACTAGATTAATCACTATACATATACACACCATCAACTTCATTAATCAAGTCCTTATTTGCAAATTTGCCTATTCGCTAAAATTTGAAACTCTAAAATCAGTATGCATGGTGCTTTCATTCATTCACAGACCTGTACATTGCAGTTGAAAAGTTGAGTCACCTGGCATGCATGTTCTCAGCAAAAGTGGAACGAGGTGATTCCCTGCCTTCTCATTTCAGCTCTCATACTGTAGAAGTGTTTTTTCATAGTCTATGCCACATTTCTCATGTCTTTACAATTTTTCTTGGTGATTTCACTGTTTAAAATGGCCCCCAAATGTGTTAAAATGCAGGAAGGCTGTGCCTTAGGGAGAATATATGTCTGTTAGATAAGCTTCTTACCAGGCATGAGTTACAGTGTTGCCAGCTCTGAGTGATCACTGTCACTGAATCAACAATATATATTTACACAAGGTGTCTTTAAATAGAAAAATAAAACAAACTTGTACATTGATAGATTGATAAAAATAATGCAACCAGAGGCTCAGAGGAGCCTAACCCTGTATTCCCCCTAGAAGTAATGTCAGTATTTGCTCATTTAGTGCTTACAGAGACTTTATGGAATATAACTACTACAAATAATGAGTCACCATGGGGCGCCTGGGTGGCTCAATGGGTTAAACCTCTGCCTTCGGCTCAGGTCATGATCTTGGGGTCCTGGGATTGAGCCCCGCATGGGCTCTCTGCTCAGCAGGGAGCCTGCTTCCTCCTCTCTCTCTGCCTACTTGTGATCTCTGTCTGTCAAATAAATAAATCTTTAAAAAAAAATGAGTCACCCTAAATAGGTTTATACATCTGTATCTGCCTACCCATGCCTTCAGCACTGCCCCATGTTAATTCATGCACTGATCTCTTTTTGTCAGTTTTGGAGAGTAGACTTAGGCTAGAGTTGGGGAGGGCAGTCACCCAATGGTGTAGAGTGAGGGAGGGGATCTAGGAATCCACTTCTTTTCAGAAAACTTTCATCTTGGCCCACCACATTTTAGCAGGCTCTTCTCATTTATCTCATCCCATTCCCAGAGGGAATGCTGCTCTGGGGATTTCTAGGACTTTGAAGCTTTCTAGAGAAAAATTTGGATGGTTGGTTCTCCCTATTGTCAGCTTGGCAAGTGGTTTCTGATATAGTTTTAAGTCCTCCAAGTCACTTACCACTCTGTCAGTTTTCCAGAGTTGAATTTTTTTATTGTTGTCTTCTTTCCTCCCTGACCTTGGGGTTTCTTTGTCTCTATTTTCTTTTTCTCTATTTTCTTATTCTTTCTTTGTCTCTATTTTCTCTTTTTGGGGCTTTGGTGGAGAGCAAAATTTGATGGAATGTTCTCTCTGCCATTCTGTGTTAATTGCTTTTCTTCTTTCATAACTCATGTTCCTGAGGTAAGTGAATAGGTTGAGGTCAATGGGCTACCCTCTTTACCACAGGGCCATGGAAGATGTCGATATTGCTAATGTTTGTATGTTCTAGATTGTAAAGGACTTAAGAGTTTTGACTTACTGACAACTGAATGAGAAAATGTCTTCCTTTTCTCTACCATGCCTTTGTAAGGAAATGTGGATTGGTAGGTGTCTGTACAAAGCATTCTTAATTTTCAGCTCAAAAAGAGAATGTCTAGTCAGACGTAGAATTTTTTCCAGTTTCATTATGGCCATAATCCTCTCCAGGCTTCTTAGAAAATTTTCGAACTGAGATCTTTGTAATGCTTATTTTTCATTGTTAACATGCTAACCAAAACCTTTTATGGCTTCCAGATCACTTTCTTTTCCTCATTTTAAAAATTGTCTAAGATTTTTAAACCAAAGTATAAAAATAATAGTCAATGTATAATAATAATGGCCACTTTAATAATCTACTAAGTGAGAGAGGGTAAAGATAGAAAGAGCTAAGCTGATACTGATTGTTTTAAAATGTTTTCTATCAAAAGGTTCTTTTTTTTTTAAATGTCATTGTTTTAATTTTTAAAACAATAATCATCTTTATAGAAAAATGGAAAATACAGAAAAATAATCACCTTTACTCTTAACCACTCAGGTGTGTGTGTGTGTGTATATATACACACACACATATATATAATATACACATATATGTGTGTGTGTCATGTGCATACACGCATATACACACATACATACATATGTATGCATGTACATATATACATGTACATGTCTATAGAACTAGTATTTATTTGTAAGTTTGTGAATAAAAATGTATCATTAACATTTTCCATGTTTTTCTCCCACAAATCCTTTTTTTTTTAATAGTTTGTTTTTCTTTTTTTAAGATTTTATTTATTTATTTGACAGAGATTACAAGTAGGCAGACAGGCGGGGTGGGGGGGAAGCAGGCTCCCCACTGAGCAGAGAGCCCGACGTGGGACTCGGTCCCAGGACCCTGAGATCATGACCCGAGCCTAAGGCAGCAGCCCAACCTAGTGAGCCACCCAGGTGCCCTCCCACAAATCCTTTTTAATCAGTACATTCTCATTCACTGGTTGGCAACCTATTTCTTAGTATGATTTTTGGCTTTGCAGACTACCCATCTCTACTGTTGTAGTGTGAAAGCAGCAATAGGCATGTAAACAAATCGGTATTATTTGCGAATAAAACTTTATTTACAAAAGCATACAGCTTCAGATTTGATCCAGTGGTCATAATTTGCTCACCCCTAGATATTTCCTTAAATTTTTTATTCCGACAAAATTAGTGCATAAGAATTGCAAAATAGTAGAGTTCCTACCCATCCTTTACCAAGTTTCCCCAATTTAAGTTACAGCTTAAATAGTACAGTATCAAACCCAGGAAATATACATGGGTAAAATGTGTATTTAGAGTTCCATACCATTTTTTGTTGTTCCATACCATTTTATTACATGTGTAACTACCACCACAATATAGATCTAGAACTATTCCTTTTCTCCCCCTGCTCCCAATTTTACTTTCAAGGAATCTCTACATCCAATATAGAGCTCAAAGTTAACATGCCTGAGAACAAGAGTCCTGTGCTCCATCAGCTGAGCCAGTTAGCTGCTCCCAGAACTATTCCCCTACTCAAAGGTCACCCTCATTCTACTCTGTATAGTCAAAATGACCTCCCTCCCGACCATCCTTCCCTGTTGGCAATCAGTAGTCTATTCTCCATCTCTCTAATTCTGTCATTTTGTGATTGTTGTACATATGGAATTACACAGTACATGACCTTTTGAGATTGGCTTTTCTCGGCATTGAGGTGTCCATCCAGGTGTTGCATGTACCAATAGTTTTCTGTTGTTGAACAGTATTCCAGGGTTTGGATGAATCAGTATAACCATTCACCTGAGGCAAGGCATTTTGGTTGTTTTAAATGACTCTTCTAAGGTTCTAGTGATCACATGCTTTATGTGACTCAGCATTCTATCACAAACATGATAGGCCTTGATCTCTATGTTTAATTTGGCTGAATAAGCAGGTGTTCCCCTTCCTTATAGTCAAACTTCAGAACTGAATGTAGTTCAGAATCCAGTGGTCCATCCATTTTAGGTGTTCAGTTGAATCCTATTGTATCTGTCATTCTTTTAAACTCATTGAGCTGTTTAAAACTTGCTGATTTAAATAAGAGACTATTTATCCTTTAGGAACTTCCATTTGTTTTGCAGGTTAGTACCAACCATCACCATACCTTTATATTTATGGTGATGGTTGAATAAAGTTTCGATACTTGTGGAGATAGAGTTGGGTTTGAGTCTCCATGTTACCACTTAACTACCTGTGGTCTTCAAGAAGTCCCCTAACTTTGAACCTTTGTTTTCTTACCCATTAAAAAAAAAAAAAAAATAGTCCCAACTCTGTGAGGAGTAAGTGAAATTATATAGGAAAAGTGTTTAGGAAATAGTAAAATACCATACAAATGTTACAGCATGATTCATAAAATAAAAATCATCCTTCATTAGTGGTTAAGAAAAAGCGGTTTTATTGTTAAAATGAGTACCTTTTATTTACTAGTAAGTATATGCTCGCTGAAAAAAAGTAAGACTCCGTTTTACAGAGTTAGAAGGCCAAAAAACAGAGAAAGAGTAATATTTCTGTATGCTGTAATGGATGACCTGTGTTTCAAATACAATACCATCTGGCAGATGTGAGAAGAAATAATTTAAATCAACAATGTCTGTAATGAACTACCATCTGATTCCTTTTAATCAGTCCTTCCATTTTTAAACCGTCGTCTTCTGGTTTCCATGACCTTGTTCTCTCCTGTTTCTCCTTCTGGCTTATCATCCTCATCTTCTTGGCCCTTAAATATGGAGTTCTCTAGGGATCATCCCTGTACTTCTCTTTCCATGACCTCTTCCCTGGCAATATCATGCCTTTACATCACTCTCCAAACAAAGCCTACATCTGTGTCTCTAGCCCTGACCTCCCTCATTTCCATCCTGCTGGCTGGATGACTCTTTCAAACTCAGTATTTCCAAAGGTGAGGTCATTTTTCTTACTAAGATGGCCCTTTTCAAATTTTGTTTTTGTCCACAGCCCGACCCTCTTCTCCGTCCCTCTGCACTGTTCTCTCTTTGTCACCTCGTCACATCTAGGCATGCTGTCAATTCCTTGAGTACAGTACCCCTCATTTCCTCTTTTCTTTCCATTTCAGGTCTACACCTTTAGCTTTTTAACTGAAATGGCATCTTCCCTTCCCACTACCATCCATCCACCCTTCCACAGCTCTGTTCAGATTCTTCCTACGTGGTGTCCCTGATTGTCCCCCTTGTTTGTAGAATAAAGCCCAGATTATTAGTCTAATATAAAGTCATCTCCATGATCAGTTTTCTAATCTATATGCTCAACTCCAAAGGAACTTAAAGTATTGAGGTAAAACCTTTACAGAATTCCATGTTGTTTTCCTTTCCTTGTGACACTTAACTTCATTTAATGCACACACTCTCTCCTTTTCTCTGCTGGACCCATGTATGATATCTCCCAATATTTCCACAGAGTTGCATGTAGCAGATATTTATAGAATGAAGGATTGGTCCTAAGGTAGGAACTCAATTTTTGTCTGGCCCACATTCACCAAGTATTTATTGAGCACCTTAGTATGGGTCAGGTACTTTGAGACATAGGGCACATGTGGGTGCAGTCTCAGCCTCTTTTTTTAATTGACTTTATTCTTCATTTAACTTTTAAAAACACTGGTTGCATATTAAAAACATTAGCAAGACTGTGTTGTGGTTACAGTCCCTCATTCATTCACTACTGCATATAAAATGGTAGCAGTGAGTGTTATTCACTGACCTCATTAAGAAGTCTGACCAAACACCCCTCCTTAGGATGAGGCTTATCCTCACCTGCTTCTGCATTGTAATGGTGCCCTCTTTCCTGATTTGGATAGAAGTCTCTTTATTTCTACCTGATCCATTTCATCAGTACCTTATATTCTGTTCCTTTCAGGTAGGAGTTTATCCAGCAAAGAGCATTCATTGAGAGTGCCATTCTCAGGAAAGTTTAAATTTGATGATTAAGTGACTCTTTTCATATAATCTGTGATAAATTGCCATGCCTTCATTTAGCACACACATAGGGCTTACACCCTCGTAGGAATCTTAACAATGTAACCATTAGATAATTGATGACTTTATACTAAAGTATTAACTTTGTACTTATGTCTAAAGCAAAGCTGCTAGGCACTTATTTTAGGAATATATTAAAGAATCATACTCTGGTTGCCTGAAGAACATGGAATTTACCTGTTCAGTGAAGTGAGATGTCTATCTTAGAAAAAGATGGGTGAGTTCATGAAATACCTTCCTAAGAGAAGGAAGTTGGTGGGGAGGGAAAAGAGTGAGGAGATCAGGCCATCAAGGTCCCCTCCAGTTAGTCATTTCTTCTCAGGCAGGCAGTTCCACGAAACTAACATAATGTGCTTTTGGATCTCATACAGATGGCAATCAGGAGTTACTTCCCTGTGAAGTCTGTGGAAGACGCTTTGCAGCAGATGTTCTGGTAAACATAAAGACATTTTGTAGATGTGTTTCGTTGGAGTTAAATGAACTGTCAAGTCAGTGAGGAGGCTGCAGCGGCAAAGATTAAAGACAGATGTGAAGGGAAAGCAAGGGAAGAGAGGTCCATAACCTATGGCTGGCAGGTCTGGAGGACACTGAGGCACATAGATGCCACCTCATTCAAAAGGGAGCTTAATTAAACATGGTACTCCTAGAAAAAGGATGCCAGATGAAAGTGTTTTGGCACAGTTGATTGTCTCTTGAGAGGTTTTGGCTCTTTTGCCTTTTCTATAAGCATCAAAAATCCAAATTTTAAGGCCAAAGCACCAGGGAAATTAGCTAGTCAAGAGGAATGAACATTGAATTTGGAGCATCTGGAAATTTGGCTTTTAGCCTCAAATTTGTCACTAATTCTGACAAGTCCTTTAACCTCCCTTTGTTTTCTGCTTTGCCACGTATAAAGACAGGACCTTTTAATTTCAGGGATTTTATGTAATTTGAACAAAATGGTTGTAAGACCTGTTCCAAGATCTAATTTTTAATCCGATTGAAATGAACTGCATGTCAGGTCCCCTGATTGATGCCTATAAGTAGAATTAACTTTTTTTATTATTTCAAAATTAGGGAATCAAACAGTTATTAGATTCCAATATTATAAGGAGATTCCCAAGAAAAATGTTTAAAAAACACTTGAGGTGATAATGCGACTTCGAGTTTGAACATTTTAGATCAAGGAGATGTAACCAAACAAAGGATTTGGACTATACACCTGACTGCATTTGGGGTAAAAGATTGTATAACTAGGTTGTAGGTTTTCTTTGGGGAATTTAAACACTGAAATATGTTCTAATTAACTGTAGCTAGAACTTTCCAAATTTAGGAGCAGGAGCTTAAGGGCCTGTTGTGGCCCAGGAACCCACCAGTGTGCTGCTTTTACCAGATCAGGCCTGTACCCCATAAGAACGAGTTTGAGACCTAAAAGGTACCAATCATTTGGGGATCACTAAATGTCATGTATGTCTTGGGTCCTCTTGGATTTTACTTCTAGACCTATCTCCAGGCTACAAAGAGCATTTGATCAAGTGATGTGCTATCTCTCTCATTTAAAATGGTTTGGCCTGGGGCTGCTGGGGGGCTCAGTGGATTGAGCATCTGACACTTGATTTTGGCTCAAGTCATGGTTTGGAGCCCCACGTTGGGCTCTGCACTCAGTGGGGAGTCTGCTGGAGAATCTTTCTCTCCCTCTCTCCTTCCCCTCCTGTCTCTCTCCCTAAAATAAATAAATAAATCTTTAAAAATAAAAGAAAATGGTATGGCTTGTTTGTAACAAGGTGTAGGGATTTTTATAGGGCCCCTGTATTTTGTTGGAAATATTTCCAGATATTTTAACTGTGTGTTAAAAATTATGAGTTACATATCCACCAAAGAAGAGGACATTTAGTTGGAAGTTGTTGGTGTAATCCTGTGCTGGTGCTGTAACAGACTTCATAAGGGTGGTACACAGGCAGAGCTCTGTGTGTTGATTCCCTGTCTTAGGTACTAGAAATGCTGAGTACTTAAAGGATTACTTGGCTGGAGTAAAGAATGTTTTCCCTGCTGATCGTCTGTTAAATGTTAAATATTGTAACGTTTTAAAACTATTAAATGCCTAGATTTGCTCTGAAATAAATGACTTCATGGATGTGAAATGTTTGGATAAATTAAAGGAAAATATATTCATAATGTAAATGGAATTGGTGTATCCTTCATTTATTTGTACGGTTGTCCCAGTTGTCTTTTGCAGATGTTCTCAAATATTTCTTTGAAACCTCTCCACTCCTTGAGGAAGTTAAGTAGTTTAATTTGCTGTATGTAGAAAAGTGACCCCGTTAAATTCAATTTTGAAATTGCTGAGTGGTAAGAAGAGTTTTTCCTGAGAAAGTTCCACTGGTAGGAACTAAGTTTCCCCCTGCTGTATGCAAAAGACTGTTTCAAAAGAATGATAAAACTGAATATTAGGATTCTTAGGACTCAGATTCCCTGTTAGGTTACCGTATGACTTGCTCATGGAATTTGGGAATCATGGACGCAGGAAACAGAAGACATAATCAGGAGAACTTCCTTGGCTGCAGTGAGTACCTAGCTCAGTATCAGAAATATTTATTTCAATTTAAACTAGAAAGTTTGCCTTTTCAACATTATTTAATGCCTGGAACCAATCACACAGCCCAAGTGGTAGAATTCAATATATAAAACCAAATTCGAAGTAAGTCTCTATAGCTGTGGAGGCCTCTTCTTGACCTTACCCTCACGCAATGTCTAGTGATGTGTAACATGGGTGGAGAGAGCCAGATGGATTTGCTCTGCTGTGCTTTGAGAGTTGAAGAATGAACTTGGCTCTGAAGGTGAACCCTGTCACTCCAGTGGGGGCTGCCTGAGTACAAACCTTGTGACTACATGTTAAAAATTTTAATCCCCACTGTTTCTTTTCTAGGAAAGGCATGGACCAATATGTAGAAAACTCTTCAACAAAAAACGTAAACCTTTCAATTCCTTGAAACAAAGATTACAGGGCACTGACATTCCCATTGTGAGAAAGGCTCCTCAATCCAAGGTACTATCAATATCTTGTTTATCGTTCTTGATTACATCCTTAAGTACATTAAAGCCTCTTTTTGGCTTTCTGGTTTCATTTTTGCTTGATAGTGCAGTGTAATGTCATGTAAGTATAATCCACCTTTACTGTTTTCTTTTTAATCATGCTCACTTAGATTTCGAAATGTATTTCAGATATTTTCCAGATGTGGCAAAAAAGAATCTCGTTTATGTTTTCAATAGTGTAGCGTTAAATCTAGCAATTAACTTGGAAGAGAAACCCTTTTAATCTTACATTTAAGTCTTTCTATAAAGTTCTGTAGCTTGTTTTTCTGATTGTTATTTTGTGTTTTCCTTCACTGTTGTGGCTTGCAAATTTTATTACAGTATTTTCCAGACCTCTTTTTTTTGTACTATTGAGAACAAATTCTCTTTTCCCTCCAAATTTCAGTCCTATTTCCTGTAAATTTAAATCTCAGGTTAAAATAAAATTGTAATGGAGAGATGTACAGTCTAGGTTAGTATATATTGATTTTGTTTTTTAATAGCCTCAGCCTATGAGGAGGTCTAACTGGAGACAGCAACATGAAGACTTCATTAATGCCATCCGTTCGGCAAAGCAGTGTACGCTAGCCATTAAAGAAGGCCGACCTCTCCCCCCTCCACCTCCTCCAACCATCAACCCAGGTGTGTGGCCAGTTTGGTTTGCTTTTGGCATTTTACTCTTAACCAATTGTGCTCAGATGATCATGACTTGCTTTCTCCTATGCATTCTAAAATAAATAATAGCAATTAAATTCTATTAAAGTAATTTTATCATACAATATATCTTATCCTAATTTGTTTTTAATTCTTCATAAAGATTCGATGTTTCCTTTTAACTCCATGAGAACACCACTCTACCCAATGTCATGGCCATTCACGTCATGACGTATAAGAATGGGGCTGTGCAGAGCAGTTCCGCAGTAGCTCTCCGGTGTCAGATACCCATATTTCTGGGTTGTTTTTTGGTGGGAGAAGGGTGGTTTTGAGGTAAAAGTCCCATGATAATTCACCATTTTAGCCATTTTGAGTTGTGCAATTTCGTGGCCTAAAGGTTTCTCACCCTAAACTTTTTATTTTGAAAGTTTTCAAGTTTCCAGAAAAGAGGAAGAAACAGTACAATGATCACTCATACCTTTCCCTGAAATTTGACAGTTGTTGACATTATTATATTCTCTGTCTTTTTATTTTTTGCGGGGGGGGGGGCAGGACTATTTAAAACTAAGTTTCAAATATTATAACACTTTACCCTTAACTATGTCAGTGTGCATTTCTTAAGGATGAGTGCTTCTCCTTGCATAACATATAGACTCATATTTTCCCAGTTATCTTAAGAATGTCTTTTAAAGTTCTCTGCTTGCCCCCTAGTCACAATCTAGGATTCAGTCAGGGTTCATGCATTTTTGTTGTCTCTCTTCTTTAATCTTGCACAATACCCCTATCAGGCCAATTATCTTTTAGAATATTTATTTTGCTAGATATGTCAGTTTTTTACTCAGGCTAATGTTTAACTTGTTCCTCTATTTTGTTTTTTGTAAATTAAAATTAGGACTAGAAGCTCTATTAGATTAATAATATTAATCCCTATCAGATATAAGATCTTCAAACATTTCCTTTCATTTCATAGACTGTCTTTTCACTTTCTTGATGGTCTCTTAATGATGCACAAAAATTTTTAATTTTGAAGAAGTCAAAATTTTTTGTGTGGCCTAGAGTTGGTTTTTTTTTGGTGGCCTAGCATTTGATATTAAATCCAAAAAATCATTCCAAAGTCCGTGTCATAAAGCCTTTCCCGTATGCTTTCTTCTAAGAGTTTTACAGTTTTAGCTCGCTCTTTTTGTTTGATCCAAGTGTGTAGTTAATTCTGTATGTGGTATAAGGTAAGATCCCAACAATCTGGGAAGTCGGATATCTAGTTTTACATGTAGATATCTAGTTCTCTCAGTACTCTTTGTTGAAAAGAATATCCTTTCCCCATTGAATGATCTTGGCACCATTATCAAAAGTCAGTTGGCCATATATGTGAAGGTTTATTTCTGGGCTCTCTGCTCTAGTCTGCTTTCCTTATACCAGTACCTCCCTGTTTTGATTACTCTAGTAAATTTGTAATAAGTTTTGAAAATTCTCCAAGATTGTTTTGATTATTTGGGGACGCTTGAGATTTCATATGAATTTTTTGTTGAGTTTTTTTCTGTTTCTGAAAATGCCACTGGAATTTTTTTTTTTTAAGATTTTATTCATTCACCTGACAGACAGAGATCACAAGTAGGCAGAGAGGCAGGCAGAGAGAGAGGAGGAAGCAGGCTCCCTGCTGAGCAGAGAGCCCGATGCGGGGCTCGATCCCAGGACCCTGAGATCATGACCCGAGCCGAAAGCAGAGGCCCAACCCACTGAGCCACCCAGGAGCCCTGCCACTGGAATTTTGATAGGGGTGCATTAAATGCATTAAATCTATATATAGCCTTGGGTAGTGTTGTCATCTTAACAGTATTGTTTTCCAGTCTATGAACATAGGATGTATTTTAATTTACTTATCTTCTCTTTAATTTCTGTCAAGCATATTTCATTGAGTAGATGTAGGAATATACAAGTCTTTTAGCACCTTGATTAGGTTTATTCCCAAGTATTTTATGCTTTCTAAAGTTATTGTAAATGGAATTGTTAACTTTGTTTTCATGTTGTTCATTGCTAGTGTACAGAAATATGACTGATTTTTGAGTATTTTGTATCCTGCAACTTTGTTGAATTTTGTTAGCTCTCACAATTGTCTTTTAGTGTGGATTTTTCGGGTTTTCTACATATAAAATTATGCCATTTGTGAACAGACATAACTTTTCTTCTTCTTCTCCAATTTGTCTTTTCTTTTTCGTGTCTAAATCCTCTTGCTGGAACTTCCAATACTATATTGAATAGCAGTGGTGAAAGCAGACATCCTTGTCTTGTTTTCCATTGAGTAAATATTATCTGAGGGTTATAAATGGCTATTTAAAGCATAAATAATAGCATTTTATGAGGATTTTGACATGGAATTAAAATATATGAAGACAATACAACAAGATTAAGTAAGGAAAATTGAATATATTGTTGAAGGTTTTCTGTACATTATACATGAATAGGTTTAGGACTCGTTAAACATGAATGGGTATAGTATTATTTGAAGGTAGAGTTGTATATCTTAAAGATGCCTATTTTTTTTTAAAGATTTTTATTTGACAGAAAACAACATGAGCACAAGGAAGAGGGGTTGGCAGGCAGAGGGAGAAGCTGACTCCCTGCTGAGCAGGGAGCCCAAGGCAGGGCTTGATCCCAGGACCCCAGGATCATGAACTGAGCCAAAGACAGATGCTTAACCGACTGAGCCACCCAGGCGCCCCATTAAAGATGCCAATTTTAGGGGCACCTGGGTGGCTCAGTGGGTTAAAGCCTCTGCCTTCGGCTCAGGTCATGGTTCCAGGGTCCTGGGATCGAGCCCCACATCGGGCTCTCTGCTGGGCGGGGAGCCTGCTTCCCCCTCTCTCTCTGCCTGCCTCTCTGCCTACTTGTCATCTCCGTCTGTCAAATAAAAAAAAAAATGCCAATTTTAAACTCTAGAGTAAACACACACAAATATCGACAAGTACCTGATAACACAATTAAGTGGAGTAGAGAGGAAATGAAAAAAAATTCAGTCTAAGAGAAGATAGGAGAAGGCGAGGAGAAACAAAGAAATGACAGAATAAAGACAACGTAGGATGGTAAACTTAAACCTAACCATATGGACAGTTGCATATAAATGACCTAAACCCTTCAAATAAAAAGTAGATTATTGTACTAAATAATAAAGCAAGGTCCAATTTTATACTTTCCACAAGAAACACACTTTAAATCTGAAGACATAAAGAAGTGTGCCAGGCAAGTGACAAAACAAGGAGGTGGTGCAGTTAGTCCTAAAGCAGTGACACCCTCACTAGGGGACAGCTGCTCCTGCGTTAGCAGGGCTGCTGCCTCAAAGGAACACACACCAGGATTGCCAGATTTCTGCCAATTTCTCAAAGGATGGCAAAAACTGCAGATTTCCTGATTTATATACATTAGAAGCTCATTTTTTTAGAAACTTCAGGATTGAATCTCTGAGGTTGGAAGTCAGGCAGTGGTTTTCCTTGGAGGGGTGGGGATGACCAGGAGTGGACATGAGATGCATTGCTAGGAATGTTCTGTGTCTTGATATAGGCTGGTTACATGGGTGTGTGCAGCGTATAAATATTTCATGGAGACATACACTTATGATTTGTGGCTTTTCTCTTGGATAAAAAGGTAAAAAAAAATTAACACCAGCAATGTCAAAACAACTATAGACAGGATTGTGAAAAGCATGGGGAAGGATATGTATGCAAATAATCATAAAACTGGAGTGACTAATACTAGTATCAGGCAAAGCAAACATCAGTGTTATTAACAGGGGTAATGATTAAAAATACATTCATCAGAAAGGCCTATCAGTCCTAAATGTTTTTGTACCTAGTAACAGCTTCAAAGAACATGAAACAAAAACTGGGAGAAGTAGAAAGATTCATAATTATATTTGGAGATTCTATCATTCCTTTTTTAGTAGGTGATAAACAGGAGGAAAATCAGTAGGGATATAGAAAATTTGAACAACAGTATCAACCAGTTTGACCTAATTGATATCTATTGCTATAATGCAACATTAAGCAACAGCAGAATATAATTCTTTTTAAGTACACATGGAGCTATTTTCGTCCAAAATAGACCATGTGCAAGACCACAAAGTGAGTCTCAATAAACGTCAAAAGGATTGAAATCATACAGATTATGTTATTTGTCAAGTAGAATTAAGTTAGAAGTTAATGATGAAAGCATATCTAGAAGATTTCCTAGTATTTGGAAATTATCAACTCATTTCTAAATGCATAGATTTAAGAAGAAATCATAAAAGAAATTAGAAAATATTTTGAACTGAATGGTAATGAAAACACATCAAAATTTGTGAGATTCAGCTAAAACAGTGCCTATGGGGAGTTTTATAGCTTTAAATGCTCATATTAGAAAAGAAGAAAGGTTTAAACCATTTACTTTATTCTTTCTCTTTAAAAAGTTAGAACAAATTATACCTAAATTAAGTAGAAGGAAGAAAATAGTAAAAGTAGTTCATCATATTAACAAAATATTTTTAAAAAGCAGATGATCGTCCCAATAGGTACAGGAGAAGCCTGTGATAAAATACAACACCCATACATGTTTAAAAAAGGAAACTCATAGGGGCACCTGGGTGGCTCAATGGGTTAAGGCCTCTGCCTTTGGCTCAGGTCATGATCTCAGGGTCCTGGGATTGAGCCCCGCATCGGGCTCTCTGCTCAAGCAGGGAGCCTGCTTCTTCCTCTCTCTCTCTGCCTACTTGTGATCTCTATCTGTCAAATAAATAAATAAAAATCTTTAAAAAAAAAAAAAAAAGAGGAAACTCATAGATAGAAATAAAAGGGAACACCTCAGTGGAGGACATCTTTGAGCAATCTACAGCTAACATTACACTTGATGAAAAATAGCACTTTTCCACTGAGATCATGAAAAAGCAAGGGTGTCCTTTCTGACCACTTCTGTTCAACACTGTACTGGAGATAAAGTACCCAGTATAATGAGGAAAAAATTATTAGAGAGGAAGAAGTAAAACTGTCTTTATTTGCAGATAATATGAATGAGTTAAGTGTAGAAAATCTTACTAAATTGTAAGAAATCTACTGGAATTAAAAGTTCATTTTACACACTTTCAGGATATAAAATCAAGGGGTGCCTGGGGTGGCTCAGTCAGTGAAGCATCCAACTCTTGATTTTTTTCTCAGGTCATGATCTCAAGGTCATGAGATTGAGCCCCTCGTTGGGCTCCATGCTGTGTATGGAGCCTGCTTAATACTTTCTTTCCCTCAACATCTGCAAATCAATCAATGTGATACAACACATTAATAAAAGAAAGAACAAGAACCACATGATACTCTCAATAGATGCTGAAAAAGCATTTGACAAAGTACAGCATCCCTTCCTGATCAAAACTCTTCAAAGTGTTGGGATAGAGGGCACATACCTCAATATTATCAAAGCCATCTATGAAAAACCCACCGCAA
>PISX010002923.1:85772-148957 GCA_004024625.1 Mellivora capensis | reverse complement strand
AAAAAAAAAAAAAAATTCAAGCAGAGCTCCATACCACAGTTTTCTTTCAAGTCAGTTGGCCGGCAGGCACATTTTTTTTCTTAAGAAGAGACTTCATTTTCTTCTCATAATGCATCTCTAGAAAGCCGTACCTAGTCTTCTCACCTTGCCTGTGAAGCCGGGGACCACCTTTGTTTGCGATTTGTCTTCTTTCGTTTCTCATTGGATTCAGTCAAGGTCAGAGTAATTTGTTTGCTCATTAGTCAGGTGTTGTTAAGCAGCCACTAATTGCCAGGTGCTGCGCTGTGTTGGAGATGTGGCTCTTGAAAGGTGGCCAGAACAGTTGTGTAGGTTGTATACTGCACAATCAGGATACATCATTCATAGCACAGCCTTTCCCCCAAGGGCTTCCTGAGTGCTCCAGGCATGAAGACAGAGGAGCA
Source organism: Mellivora capensis (assembly GCA_004024625.1). Taxonomy (NCBI): domain Eukaryota; kingdom Metazoa; phylum Chordata; class Mammalia; order Carnivora; family Mustelidae; genus Mellivora; species Mellivora capensis. The sequence goes on along the minus strand of PISX010002923.1, from coordinate 148,535 downwards.
GATCAGACTTCCACCTGTCCAGGGAAATGTTCAGTTCCATCAAATCTAGTGCTTGGGAAACTTACTGAGTTGGGGGAGGGGGCAGGGCTCAAGTCCTCCTAAATCACTCAACACTGGCTTTTGGGTACCAGCATGCGCCCTGGGTAGATTCTTCCCCCTTAGTTCCCTACCAGGCACTAACTTGCAGCACCAGCCAAATTTTCCCAGATGGATTTCTAACCATTGAAATGGAGGTTTCTAATGGAAATCCTTGCGGCCCTTTACTTAGAGCCTCTCCAGTGGGCACTACTCTAATTATTCAATTGCCTAATTCCATTTATCTTTCATGATCCATTATGCACCCCTGACAGGCTGCGTCTTCCTTAGCAGATACATAACCTAGTCTAATGGATTCTGGGTGAAACCAACCACATTGACTAAGGGATTTAGCTGGTACCTAATTCCCCTAAACTATTATTTTATAAATGAACAAGGCCGACAGACACATTTTCTGCTTTAGGATAAATATTTTATGAATTGCCCCTCTGATACATCACATTATTAGTACATTATCCTTCATCCCTCCCCAAGGTTTGAAGGGCCTGGGCATACACTCAGAAGTACATTTGGGTGATTTTATTGAACAGGCTGCTTTTAAAATCTGTTTGTATCAGTGAAAAAAAAAAGAAATACTTTTGTTTCACGAACGGGAAAAGTTCTTTAAACGTTGATTTGCTATTTCAGTGTGAAAGTTGCTGTTTGAGGACTTTGGGGTTGACAGACATGTCCAGGGGGTCCTTAAAAAAAAATTCAGTGTGTTTTCATTCCTTGGCATGCCCAGGGGGGACCATCAGCACTGGGAGAAGTTTTGCACAATTAGGAAAGGAGCATCTCCCTTATCTTGAAAACAAAACATCACGAGAGAGTCAATTGGTGGTGGTGGGTTTTTTTTGTGTGTGTGGTTACGTTCATTTTTTAAAAGATGCAGTTTTGGGGGCGCCTGGGTGGCTCAGCGGGTTGGGCCTCTGCCTTCGGCTCGGGTTGTGATCTCAGGGTCCTGGGGTTGAGCCCCGAATTGGGCTCTCTGCTCAGCAGGGAGCCTGCTTCCCCCCCCCTCTCTCTGCCTGCCTCTCTGCCTACTTGCGATCTCTCTCTCTCTGTTGGGTAAATAAATAAAATCTTTAAAAAAAATATGCAGTTTTTAATCTAAAAGCCGATTTTTATATGTGGAATTTAAGAAACAAAACAAACAAGCAACAGGGAAAAAGAAAGAGAGGGAGAGAGGCAAAACAAGAGACCAAACTCTAGAGAACAAACAGATGGTTACCGGAGTGGGGAGGGATGGGGGAAATAGATGATGGTGTTTCAGGAACGCACTTGTCGCCATGAGCTCGGGATGATGTATGGAAGGCTTGAATCACCATATTGTACACCTGAAACGAAATTACACCGTATGCTAGCTCACTGGAATTTGAATCACAACTTCTACAAAAGGGCCTATTTCTCACCATACTCGCTTACGGTTTCACCGCACCTCACATGGGCGTTCTACGGCGGGTGGTGGTGCCAGCAGGCGGGCCGTGGCACTTGGGCTAAGAACAAGATTCTCCAAGCACTGAGCATTCAACATCGTTCAGCCCAAGATCATCCAAAGAAAGCGGCTTCGAGTTGCTGTGTTCTCTCCCTTGTGCAGGATAAACATGACACGCTTTTTCGTGTTTGCTAGCCCAAATGTGTACATGGTTAAAATGGTAGACGGCTCTAAGCCACCTCCTCATTACTGGTAGCCTTGCTATCACAGGACAGGAGGCCTGAGAGGCAGGAAAAGGCCCGAGGGCCAGAAGCCGCTGACTTTGCGGACTTTCCCCAATCCCTGGGGCAATGCGGGCAAAGATTGGGACCTGGGAGTAAATAAACTAAAATCTCACCATTTTTCTGATGGCAGACAGCCTTTATGCTGCTTCCAGATGGTATGGCACCAGATCCACTCACAGAGATGGCATTAATCGTCACGTTTTTTAGGGATTCATTAGGATGGAATTGATAGGGAACACAGCAGGCTAGCCTTTGATAAGATCCCACGCGAAGCTGCAAAGCGAGTGACGTGAAAGGGAGATGGGAGTGTGATGAATGCATTTACACCTTCTTCGAGTCTCCCTTGAGTATGTTTTACCTTTGCCATAAAATGAAAACATTTAAATTTCTTTAAAATTACATTTGACTTAATTATACCCAGGCCCTGATACCAGCAAGCCCCCCATTTTGTCTGTTTTTCTGTCATAAAGAGCGACCAGGCTCATCATTTCATAAAGAGTTGTTTTCTGCAGGATGTTCGCTATGTGCAGAATGTTAATAGCTAGCTGACTGTGAATAGGTTCTGTGTCTCCACTTGAAATATAGAAAAATGGCCCGGACATTAAAAAAGATAAAAGGGAAAAGGGCAGTAATGAATTTAGAGGAAAATGAACATTAATGGTACTAGCATTACTCATGCTCCACATAACAAATTATTGGAAATCTGTCAAGCACACCAAATTATCTACTCGTCGGCTGCTGCGGGGCCCTCTGCAGCCATCCAAAACCAGCAAAAGCAAGACAATTTAAGCTAATTTTACTATTTATAACAATAGAACAGGCCATTAAGATAAATTAATGTCATTATCAAGTTTCTATGAAAATGACAAATACCACTATTTCGAGCAGCTTAGAGGCTGTTGACTATAATGAAATCCGCAGCACAGGTACTAAAGAGAAACACTCCAAGTAATTATTTTCTAGTAGCCTGTTTGTTTCCTGACCATTCATTTGCTTTCACCACAATTAGTTCTGTACACAATATGGTGTTAACTAAACAGTCAACACTATGCAGCATTAAGACTAATTGAGCCATTAGGATGCAGTTTCCAGCCTTTTCCCCCCTAAAGAGAGCTGGGAGTAAACAGACCAGGGGCAACAATGGCAGTACCATGCTGGCGTGGATTGTCTTAATTTAAAGGAGCTCCAAACAGGATAATAAGCCGCCCAGGTGAAAAGCTCTGCGGAGAAGACCCTCGGCCGCGCTGGACAACACCCACCGGACAGAGCAGGAGGGCATCCCCGTCCCTCCCAGAGGGCGGTTCCACTGCTTGCCTCCGGGCTAAGGTTTTGGGACCAAAGGACTCAGAGACTGTCCACAGTGGAGGGCTGCGTTGCCTCAATCGGATATCCGTGGGAAATCGTGGTCCCCGGCTACGCAGTGAGAGAGTTATTAAGTCCCGTGAGCTCCTCATTGTGTTGGAAACTTTGCATATGGTGGAAGCCCGACCAGGAGCTGAGGAGGCTCGGTTCCTAAAGGGGGAGCAGGGGATTCACGAATCCTCTCAGGCGAGCACTCAATGCTCCCAGGGCTATGTTGCCCCCTATTAGGGGAGTGTGAGCAGACCGCTCTGTGGATACTGCTCAGAAATGGCCTGGCGGCCAGCCCCAGCTGTCCTTCCCCTCTCCCAGCTGGGACAACGGTGCTGATGTTCAGTGCTGCTGTAGAAAGCCAGAAGGTTCTCAGCAGATAGGAGGCACGCTCCCATGAGCTGGGTCTCCACGGAACCCGGAGCCCATAAGGAGTTCAGGCAACAATAGAACTAGTAAGAAGAGACCAAATAGAGGGCCCGAAGGGGAACAGGTGCAGCGTGCCTAGCATCTCAGAAACCCCTCTACACAAGATCTTTGATTTGTGTCAGATTCATCACGTGATGTCTGCCAAGGTGCAGAAAATACAGAACCAGCTGGAAGGGAAGGTAGACATGAAGGCTTTCAGTGACCAGCTGAGAAACAGAGGACAAGCGACAGAGGTGAGAGCCCATCCCTGATGCCTCGATTCTCTCGCCCATAGCCTTCTACAGGACCACGTTGCTTCTGTGCACCAGCGCAGGTATCCGCAGAGGCTGTGTGTGCGTGCACATGTGTGTGCATGTGCGTGTGTGTGGTCCCGGCTCCCTTGGCCCGTTACCTTCGCTAATTGCAAACCACAGTCACTGGTAGACTCATTCAGCATTGTGACTGCCAGAACAGGAATCCTTTAAGAAAAGGCATGACTCCTGCCTAACGGGGCCACGGACACACTAAAAGAAAGCCACGATGGCCCTAAGCACCCCCTCCAATCAACATCGCCGCTCCCCTCCCTTCTCTCCCTATACCCAGCCCCCCATCTCCCACCTCAAATGGTCTGCTCGTCCCCCTCTGCGACCTATGAGCACTATGAGAGGCTGAGAGAATGTGGGGTTTCCTTATCTTCCACAGAACCTAGAACAGACTCAGCAGTCCCTAAATACATGTTCTTTCAAGGAGCCTTGAGGTGCGTTTTCTGGCTGCAGTGACCTTGGGGGAAATGTAGGCGGGACGTGGACCCAGGGCTGGAGAGGAATGGGCTTCCTATGCATGCTGTGCCCTCGGGCATTGACAGCTTAGGAAGATCCCTCTTTGATTCTGGAGTCTGTGTTTCTGTGGCATTTGCTGACTCGGGAGCAAAAAACCCTTAGAGAGGTGGCTTGTCCCCATTCTGTCCTTGGGAGGCCTGGAGACACCAGTCTAGCACCTTTCTGGGCTATACTTTCAAGGTCACTTGGCTGCTGAGCGGGGTGGGGCCATCCAGTTTGTAAAATCACAAATACTGCTTTTCAAAGACATGGTTCTTGGGGAAGATACACAGTGAAGTCATTATCTCCACTAACCCGGTGATGATCGTCGTGGCGACAAACCTTAACGCCCAAGAGCTCAGAGCGCTCTCAGTCATCATAGTAACTATTCTGAAGGTCTCCCCAGTGGGTGGGCCACTTCATGACCTCTAGGTGAGGCAGTCGGGTGACCCGAAAGGAAAACAGTCCAGGGAACGGGCTGGAGGCGGCTACTCCCTGAGCCGTGTGCCCGAGGAAGTGAGGATGCATGGGGCTGTGCAGAATCTCTGGGGCAGGGCAGCAGAGTCCTGGGGCAGCCTGAAGCTTCTAGTCAAGGTCATTGGCGGCAGGGAGAAGACTCTGAGACACTTGATCTTTTTCCCTGCAACAGGCCAAGATCGGGTGCTGGGTTAAGCACACACTGCATTGTCTCTAGCACGCTGTGAAGGAAGCTGACTTGCATGAGGATATCGAGGGCACAAGAGTCAAGAAACATGCCCAAGACTGCGTGGCTAGCGGGCGAGGAGGCAGGACTGCAAGCCGGATCTGTCTGTCCTGCTTCAGAGGCTCTGTGCTCTCCGGAGGCTTTCCCTCTAGGAGGCTCCTCCACCACCGTGGGAGTTAGCAGCATCCTGGTCCTAGGACTTCCTTCCCCTTTGACCTTGAACAGCCTCAGCTTCCCCAGCCATAAAGTTGGTCTGATTGGGACCCCACTGGATTTCTGTGAGTATTAAGATAAACTGGTTCACCTCCCGGACTGGGCACGGAGCCTCGCTCCCGCCCCGGGGGCCAGCCCAGCCCTCTGTGATCCGTGACTGGTTGATTTCAGGGCTCCCGGTGCTGCCGGAGCTGATTACCAGCTGCGACAACCTCATTCTGCAAAAATCACGCTGGCTTTTACAGGTCTTTACGGGAAGGAAATAGGCTAATGCACTGTTTCCTGTGTATGTCAGTATAGCCGAATCTCTCTAATGGGCTCAAATTGCAGTTTTAAAACCTAAACTATGAACTTAAACTCTCCCGCAAACATGGGCAAGATAGGCGTCCTCACTTCTCATGCTTCCAGTGAAAATCTAGGCAGAGAACGACCCGGGGTCCTGCCGCCCTCTGAATAGCAGGGCTCACAAGCAGGAGTGAATGTGACCTCGGTCGAGCTTGTTCTGCAGAAAGGTGAGCGAGACGGAAAATTTAGGAAAAATTTCTAACTTCAGAACCCTTTAAAGTTCTCCCTGGAGCCCCTGCGCACCCCATATTCTCCCACGATCCCTATCTCACTGCCACAGGAAATGTAAGACGCAGCCTCCGCGTTGGCCCTGGGTCACAACTCCCCTCCCGCCACCACAGCTCCGTTCGCTGCAGCCCCCTGACCTGCAGAACGCTTCTGCCTGAGATCGGCCTTACTTTGTGAACTCTGCTGCTGTATTTCTACATAGACTCCAGGCCCTCTCTGCGACTTATATTGCTGTTGCTGTTAATCAAATACACGGAATTGTTCTCAACAATCTGCATTTCTGGCCAAGAGCTCTTGGCCAACCACAGTGCACATTTTGCATGAAGTGGGCACTGTGCGTGGGCCCCGGGCACCTGTATGTGCATCGTGCTGTTGGAGGCCCACAGTGACCCTACCGGCAGTAAAGCCAGCTTCACAACTGAGGAAACAGGTTCCGACATGCTCCGCTTACTTGCCCAAGGTCACACAACTGGTGAGGGGCAGGGACAGGACGGGGTCCCCGCAGGCTGACTTCTTGGTCTCTTGGTCTCTGCAATTCCCCTGGTCTTGTCTTCTTTTTTCTTTTCTTTTCTTTCCTTTCCTTTTCCTTTTTTTTCTTTTTCTTTCCTTTCCTTTTAAACTATTTTATTTATTTATTTATTTATTTATTTAGAGGGAGGGAGGGAGGGAGGGAGGGGTGGGCCAGAGGGAAAGGGAGAGGGAGAGAGAGAGAGAATCCCGAACAGACCCTGTCCTGAGTGTGAGCCCGACACAGGGCTCTACCCCACGACCCAGAGGCCATAAGCAGAGCTGACATCAAGACACCCAACGGACCGAGCCACCCAGCCATCCCTCCCCTGGCATTTTCAGACACTGCCCTCAGAGTGGATCAGTAAATGGTCCCCTTCTCAGTGCTCATGGGAGCCTGTGGGCTTTTCAGAACAGACCACTAAGCAATGACACAGTTCAGCCGTGGAGGCCAACGGTCAGCAGTCCTTGCTTTCTCAAAGCAGAGAGGAAGGGACATGCCTGGAGTCAGCCAGAGCCTCTGAACGGGGTCCAGCTGGAGTGAGGAGGGGTTGATATGTCTCTGGTCCTTCACACACTCTTTCTCTTAACCCTTAGCAAGAATTTTCTAAGCACACTCTAAAAAATGGCCCACGTCTCAATAACCAGTATCATGGAAGGGAGTCAAGCAGGCATTTCTGCATTTCTCTTCTCAGCTTGCTTATACAGTGGGACTGTGGGGCGCCGGGGTGGCTTGGTCAGGTAAGTGTCCGACTCTTGATTTTGACTCAGGTCGTGATCTCAGGGTCGTGAGACGGAGCCTGTATCAGGCTCCGCACTCAGCACAGAGTCTGCTGGAGAGTCTCTCTCCCTCTGCTCCCCACCCTCTAAAAAGATAAATCTTTAAAAAAAAAAAAAAGAGAGAGAGAGAGAGAGACTTTTCCTGCCTTCTGAGGTCCGTGACTTAGGAGGGCATCTCCAACAGATGCAGTGATGGCATCCAGTAAGGGTTCCGTGTATACTGACGTGGCCATGACCGTTTCTTGACTTTGCTAAATCTGCCCCACTTGTCTAAATTTAGCAGCCTATTTACTCCAACGACCAGAATCCAGCCAAGCCCACAGTGATGATGCCAGGGTATTAACGGCCGCGTCAGAGTGTGCCGACTGAGGAACTGGCGAGGAAAGAGCAAGCAGGCAGACACTGGCTGCTGTTCCCCTTGTATGGAGGCAGAGCCCTCTTCTGCAGGCTGGGGGCTGGGTCTGCCCTTCATTCTGCTCCATCGGGCTGGCTTTGAGCATGGACCCCTACGCTTCCAGGACTCGCCCTTCTCATCTGGGCTGCGAACACTCAATAATTCCAAATCCCATTCCAATTCCTAAAAACCTCTGTGATTTCGGGATTCTGTACAGATTCTGTGATTTTATTGCATTTTTGCGCTGGATTCCGAATCTATTTATGAGAACATAACGTCCGATCACCTTAGTTTACTAGTCATCATGGGTTGAGGGGGGGAAGCAGTCCCACCTCATGCACATAAGTGTCCCCAGCGTGTGGCAGTTTACCTCGCCCTTGGGGGATGCTGTCCAAAGGTGGGGAGGGTGGAACATTGCCTCTGTTCTGAGGCTCCTGCTGTGCCTCAGAGTCACCTCCCAAGTATCAACATGGTTTTATGGGGCCTGTGACAGTGACAGAATTTGACCCTGTGCAGACAGGTGATCTTGTCATTTATCTCTTTTTCCTAAGCAGTGATCCTGGAACAGTTTCCTATTTTGATTCTATTTTTTAAAAATATTTATTTGAGAGAGAGGCAGAAAGAGCCACACACGTGCAAGCTGGGGAAGGGACAGAGGGAGAGAATCTTCTAGCAGACTCCCTGCTGAGTGTGGACCCTGATGCAGGGCTCAATCTCACTACCCCTGAGATCATGACCTGAGCCAATACCAAGAGTCAGATACTCAACCGCATGAGCCACCCAGGCACCCCTCCTGTTTTGACTCTTAAAACGTGGAATCACAGGCCAAGTCATTCCCATTTAACTGGACTTTCCAATTAGCTTGATTTTAGCTAAGGGAGAATTTGTTAAACTGTGATTTTACCATCAAAATGACGGTTGTAATGAATTTTGACTTACAATTTTTCAAGTTTATTGATCCAGAGCAATTGAATTTGATCGTGCTTGTAACTTCCCCATCAGCGTCCCCGTGAACGTGCTTAGAAAATCCCGAGAAGTGAGCCAGTTCCCAAGGCCTGGTAGCTTGTTTTTATATTGGAGCCCAGGTTCACATGACCGTGAGGTAGGAGGATGAACCCAACCAGAGGGTTCATTACAAGAAGAGAAGAATTCAATTCTCTTAGCTCCCTATCAGGGGTGGCTGGTGGTTTCCAATGTCATGAGCTAACTACTAACTAGCTAATTATTCTTAAAGAAAGATGACTTTGGCCTGTCACATTTCCCCTAAGACACCTTCTCTGAGACAGTGATGTTGATCTTGTTGGACCGCATTCTGGCCCTTTCTAGTACTCAGAGATAGGAAAGATAAAGACATGGCGGGCTGGTCTTGGGAGAGAAAGCCCTCAGGAGGGGGCATCCAGAAGGGAGGGAGGGACAATGGGAGCAACTAAAAGGACACCATGGAGGTGGGGGAAAGATGGGTTCTCAGCCTGGGAGAGATGAATAATACATTGGAAAGCAAACATAAGCATTATTTCTCTTCTAATCAGGATCATGAAGCATTTTACAAATTAACCACTTTCCTCAGACACTTACCATATTGAGTGGCTCTAGGTAGAGCCATCAGAGCACACTCTGCCATCTGCATTTAGAAAATTGCCTATACATTTATTAAAGTGAAATTCACCCATTAATTAATGCTGTTCTCCCTGAAGACTCTCATTAGCACATTGAGCTAATTACTGAAACCACAGGCCCAAGAGTTGGGGTTTTTTTTTTCCCTATTACAGTAAAATTTGCTCCTGCCTTACCTTTATAGGATTTAAAAAGAAAAGATGGCAGAATCCCAATAACCTTTGGACCCGGGAATTGAATAAACTTTCATGCTGGCTGCCTTTCCCTTCTCTGTGGGAGGCATCCGCAGCTGCTATTTCAGCAAGAAATCCTTCCAGAATGAGAGAGGCCTGAATGTCTAGCCAACACTGTCATCTTCTGAGAGCCCAGCTGCTGGGCTGGGGGGAGCAAGGGAATAAATTTGGAATGATACACAAGTCAGTGTCTGTCCAGGAGGTCCTTTCAGACATTCATTTCCTCTTTTCCTCTTAACTCACCACCCATGTGGTTCCCATGGGTCCTTCCCAACGGGAAGAAAGGAAGGGGGTTGCAGATGACTAAAAAAAGGGGAGAGGGAGGGGACAGACATGTTTCTGACGTCAGTTAAGGCACCTTAAACTGTCCTGGAGGCGAGGAATCAGAACCAGGGACTGGGGCCTTGATGTTGACTTTGGGGGAAAGAAGCATGCTGTAAGTCCCGCCTAGGAACACCTGTTAATCTCAGCCTGCCCTGGTATTTTATAGAAGTCTGTTACCACACCCTCTTTCGCATGGAAGAATGCAGTTCTCAGTTACAGTTACAAATACTTTAAAATACAGGTTAAGTGAAAAATGCAGAACAGAAATCGTATTAAGCCTATGACAGCAATTACATGATGGTATGGGTGCATTTAGCCAAGGACAGGAGGAAGACCAGGAAAAAGAATAGTTGTCGCTTTGTTCAAGAGGTAAGTAGCAGCATGGTGTTCTCTTATATACTTTTACAAATAATATTTTTGAAGTTTACATTTTGGAGTGAATTGTTTGCTTGCCATATTGGCCCCACCCATTAAATGGCCCTCTTGCACCAGTTCGTAGTGGAGATGCTGGGTGGGGTCAGCTGAATAATCGTCCCCCAGGATGTTCATGGCCTGCAAAGGTCATCTTCCATGGCAAAAGGGACTTTGCAGATGTGACTAACTTGGAGATCTTGAGATGGGGAGCTTTTTCTGGTTTAGCTGAAATATAATCACAAACAAGTATCCTGGTAGAGGGAAGGAAGATGGTCAAAGTCATGGGGGGGTGGGGAATGCTAGGACTGAAGCATCAGCTGGGGTGATGGGTGGAATTAACCAAGGAATGCCTTCAGCCTCCAAGAGCCAGAAAAGGCAAAGCAGCCGATTCTCCTCTAGAGCTTCATGAAGGAACAAGCCCCGCCAACACCTCAAGGAGACTGATTTCCAAATTCTGGCCTCTAGAATGGTAACTGAGTGAATCTGAGTGATGGTAAGTCACTTGGTTTGTGTTGATGTGCTACAGCAGCCACAGGAAAGGGACACAGGGTCTCCTTGGGGGGGGGGGGGCACGGGTGCCTTGCCTTGGCCATTGGCGTGCATGGAAGCCCAATGACGCATTCAGACTTTCTAGCCTCACACAGGCTGACCCTGGGATGGGTTTGTGGCCTCCACAGCTGTTGCTGCAGGGTAATAGTCCCCAAGCTTGAGGGCCGAATGTTTCAGTTACCTGGATGGTGCTGAAGGCTTTGACCCTGAGACATAGGATATTGGATATAGGATATTGAGTGAGTTCGTGGACTTTATTTATCTCTGTCCAGAACCTGCTCCAAGCCTCTGTCTTCCCATCTAGAAAGTGGGGATATTTATGGAATTAATGAGAGTAAAACTAGATCGTGTACATCAAACCTCAAGCACACAGCGCATGGCAGGCCCTCTGTAGGGAATGCGTCCTCCCATCTCCTACATAGCTTTCCTTCAGCATCCCGAGGGAGAGGCCTTCATGCCCCCCAAAGCAAGGTCTGGCCCAGCCCCAGCCAGCAAGATTGGCGACATTCTTCCGGGAATCTAGAACAATGTGCAGGCCTCACGTGGGCGCCACAGAGTTCATGGAGTGGTGGGGGTAGCCTGCACCCGGGCCTCTGCCCCACGACCCAGGTGCCCCCAGTTAGAACACCAGGCTCCCGCCCAGTGCCAGAATGTCGTGAAGGTCAACAGACCAGGCCCTTCTCTGGAGAAAAAGTGAAGAGAAGCAAACTGAAGACCCAGCTGGAATGAAGGAGGGAGGAGAAAATGCTTTTTTCCTGATTTTGAAAGACTCAATATAGAAAATAAGCAGAACAATAACACGTTCCCGTTAACCAGCTCCAACAACGAGCAACATTCTGCTGCTTCACCTCTGCGCACCCACCCTCTCTCCCCTACGCACTGTAAAACACACACCCTGGACTGCACACAGCTTGGAAGGAAAATTTTGACCAATGAGACACCCCGTAACCCACACCTTATCACAAAATGGAACATCTCCCTTCTCGCAGATGTTCCCTCCTGTCCCTCTGCGGGTAATCGCCATAATCCTCAGAGGTAACCATGATCTGATTTTCTCCACCTTAGAATATTTTTGCTTGTCCTAGATCTTCATGTAAGTGGAATCATGCAGTGGGAGTCTGTGTGTCTGCTTTCTTTCCCTCAACAGCATCCGACATTCATCCACGTTGTTCTGTAGATCAGGAATTTGTCTCTTTTTGGCTGAGTACTATTTCACAAGAACACACCTATTATTTTAAGAAACCATCTATTTGATCTCCCTTGGGTAGACTGCTCTAGTGGACTGCGAGAGGGGACAGCAAAGACACAGAAGACAGGACCTCTGCTGTGCTCAGGAAGCCTGGTTGACCTGTAAGGAACAGCTCAGGGCTGAAGGGACAATGACAGGTGCTATAGGTAACCTACCTGGGAGCCTTTCCTCCTTCTTGCCCACAGACCCCCATTTTGTCTGGTCGGTGGGATCTGCTCAGTCATGGGGGTTGACTCATGATGGGTGTCTTCCCGATCTCTTCTCTTTGTAATCGTGTTCTGTAAAGTTGGACCTGTGGCCGATGAGACATACGGAGAAACACAGTGGGGGCTTCCCTGGAAAAGAGGAGGAGGGAATGAAAATCTTTGAACCCATCCCCTTCCTTCATGCTTTGGACATTGTCAGGCGAAGTTGATGGTGTGTCCAAGATGAAAAAGCACCCCTGACCTACTAAGGATGACAGCAGAGTCTGGTCTTTGATGACATTGTTGAGTTGTCCAATCCCTTCACTGCTCACCTCCTGACTTGCTGTTACATAAGCAACACGAATCCTTCTGGCTTGAGCACCACTGAACAAGGACTTCCACTATTTGCAGCCAAATGCAAATGCCTCAGGTGTGTCAGGAAACAGGCCTCGAGCTGTGGGACAGGGGCACCTGCTCCCACACTGGGCTGTGTCTCAGTACAAGGAGGAAGCCCAAAGTGGAAATAGAGCAGGTGACTGAGTACCAAATAGCAAAGGGGACCTACCGGGAGGTGTGCCTGGGCAGAAGGAAGACTTTTAAGGTTTTGAGTTATTTTTAAAATATCCACACTGATCCAAAAATATGGAGCTTGGTGGTTTGGTTTGGAATTATTTTTTAAAATATCATCAGTGATCCAAAAATACGGACTTTGGGGTTTGGGACCAGAACTGGCGGGTGTCTGTCACTCACGGTGTGCCCAAAGAAGTCCTTGTTTCTGGTGCAGAAACTACACCTTGAAGTGTCAACTCCCACCTCCTGGTAAGCACCAGAGGGAGAGCATTACACCATAGCACAGAACAATTTAACATGATTCTACTTATGAAGACATTTACAATCAAATTAAATTAATCAATCAAATTAAAATAGGTATTGATTAAAACCATGTTTCCTGTGGTAGCTGAGGTTTCCATTTTGCAAGGTTCTTTTTTTTTTAAGAGAGAGAGAGCACGAGCAGGGGGAAGGGCAGGGGCAGAGGGAGAAATAGAGTCCCTGCTGAGCAGGGAGCCTGATGTGGGGCTCGATTCCAGGACCCTGGAATCATGACCTGAGCCCAAAGCAGACATTTAACCACCGATTGAGCCACTCAGGCGCCCCCATTTTGCAAAGTTCTTAAAGATACAGCCCCTGACCCTGTGTATACATCGGGGGAAGCTGCTTGGTCCTGCAACTTTCCTCTGGACCTGGATTATTCCTGAGCAGAGCCTTCCAACCAGTATCTGCAAATGAGCTAAACGTGTGCCTGAAAAACAGATCCCGCCGACCCTGGAGGTGGCCAGGGGGGACCTGGGACAGCTCTGGCCCCTGATCTGGGGTCTGGCCATAAGCAGCATTGACCAAGTTTTTCACATGACACTAATGTTACTTTCTATGCATCACACAGCACAAGACATTTGGGAAGCACTGCTCTGAAGGTTAATAAATGCTAATAAACACTCAGTCTTTCAGCTGCCTTTGTGGCTAGAGGTGGTCACATGACACAGCTCTGGGCTGATGAGCCGTAAGCGGACATGGCCCAGTGCGGACTCCTGCTCTTCCTCCTTCCTCCTGGAGCGCAGATGTAGAACAGGGGAGAGGCGAACTGCAGCCTGTCAGGCAAATTCCAGCCTGCCCCTGTTTTTGTAAATCGAATTTCCCTGGAGCACAGCTATGCCCTTTGGCTTGCACCTGGCTGTGGCTGCTTCTGTGTGACCCCATCGGAGTGGGCTAGCAGTGACAGAAGCCTGTGGCCCACTTGCCACTCTCTGGCGCCTTTGGAAGAAGTCTGCTGACCCTTGATGCAGAGGACCCCTTATGGCTATGAGGATCAAGGCCACGCACTAAGGACCACAGAGCAGGGAGTGTCCTTCGTAAAGCCACGGACCCATCCTGGACTCCCACCTCCAGTCTACCTGTTGCATGACACAAACTTTTCATGTTTAAGTCACTAGAGGAAGTTCTTCTCTGATACTGCCTTCTACAGAAATTCACTGTGTAGGCTGGGGCTCAAAGATGCAAATAACAGTGGTGTTTAAAGAGAAAGGGGATCTGTTAATGGATATTGGGTCTCTCCAAGGTCTCGGGCGGGGCTAGAAATCAGATCTCAGAGCTGCACAACTAGGAACAAAGCCCAGCGACTTCGCAGATGCTGTTTCAGCAACAATACTTCCACCATTTGTTCCCTGACAGAATTCAGGGCTAAGTTCCAGAATATTCACCGCTGCCCCCTTCAAAAGAAATAGATTCCTCTACCCGCATGCAGGAAGCCGCTTCATCTCGCCTCTTAGCTCGGGGGCCGTAACAAAATACTACCACAGACTGGGAGGCTTAAACAGCAGAAATTTATTTCTCACAGTTCCGGGGGCTGGATATCCGCGAGGGAGGTGTTGTCAGAATTGCTTCCTCCTGAGGTCTCTCCCCTTGGATGGTAGATGACCGCCTGCTCGCAGTGTCCTCACATGGCTTCTTCTCCAGTCACCAGTCGCTGGTGTCTCTTCCTCTGCTGGTAAAGACACCAGTCCCATAGGATTAGGGCCCCATCCTTATGACCTTATTTTAACCTTCATTATCTCCCTAAAGGCCCTACCTCCACACAAATCATATCGGGGGTTAGGGCTTCAACTTATGAATTTTGGGGGCACACAAGTCAGCCCACAGCACCTTGCTCCCTACGGGGTCCAGGCCTCCTGGGGACCCACCTAATTGGCGGAGAACAGATCAATACACGTGGAGCCTAGTTTCAGGGAGTTCGTAGAATGGAGATTTTTCTGGCTTCCACTTCAGAAAGGCAGGACCCGATATGGAGAATGATCACGACGTGGAGAGGGTGGTGAAAATAGGAGGCAGCCACAAATGACAAGGGTTTACCCCAGCAGAGGGGCAGTTCAGTACCAGCCCCCGCCAGAGCAGTGTTCCAGTTCACACTGTTTTATAGGCTGTTTTACTCACAAACCTGCCTCCAGACCCTGCCTCTTCCGGAGCCCTTCCGGTGGGGGGGGGGCCGGGGGGGGCGGCGGGGGCAGGGGGTGCCTGGCCCAGGAAACTATACCCCATCGGAAGCCATTTCCAGAGACATCGGCATGGATTCTGCCCCCTAGTGCTGTCACAGGACAGTCCTGTTTCTGGACCCTGAACCAAGTACGCTTGTGGTTTTCCGTGTTTGTATCCTGGTTCTGATTTGAAGACGTGTTTATCTTGTTTTTGAGGTGGTTATTCAAAAACGTTTTCAAGATGTTTCAAAATGTCTTGAAAGATGTTTTTGTCTATCACTGGTATGTGTTTGGAGCACAGAAAGAGGTGGGAGGTGGCTTCCACGTGAGCTCATTTTTCCGCCTCACTAAAAACAGACACTAAAACAGCTAAGTGATATGCAACTTTATTGAAGTTAGTTGTTTGTTCAGCATTTATATCAAAGTAATTTTTCAAATTGACCTTGGTTTTTCTCATAGAATATAAGATTAACTCCATCAAAGTGGTACTGATAAAAGAGTAAAAGAGAATAAAGAGCCCAGAGACAGACCTAAGTATATACTCTAAATACAATATCTATTAATAGGTGATAACAACCTGACTCTCTTTTGTGAACATTTTCCATACGCAGGTGCTGGGAGACAATGTCCCACAGGTCTCTCACTTTTCTGCATGTCTTGCAGAAGAGATACTAATTGTTCTTTGTTCCAGACCATTGTTTCAAGGATGGTCATAGAGCAAAGAGCCTTAGAAGACAGAGGGGTCCCTTAGAGCAAAGATCAGGTGTGCTCACTGAGCATTATAGAATCTTTGGAATCCCTAGCTCAGGGTTCCTTTTCTGGAAGGTACCCTCTGTGCCTACCCATTCAATGCCCATGGCACTTGGGGCCAGGGTACTGAGCCAAATAGGTGATGTTTCTGAGGCCACTGGGCCTTCAGTAACAAAGTCCTTTGTCTCTGGTACAGGAGTCTCATGTCTTCTATCAGCATCCTTGGAAGCATGGCAGCTAACTGGTTAGCTGGAAAGCAGGGCAAAATCTCAGGCTCTTCACAGTTCTTGACAACAGGCTGCTTATATGGAATTTTGCATGTATTCTATCTCTTAATTGTTATAAATCAGCTAAACAGGTGTTATTATCTCCATTTTACAGACGATAAAACCCATGTTTGGCAAGATCAAGTAACTTGTTCAAGGTCACATAGGAATTTATGCCTGGGCCAGGATTTCAGCTCAGTACTCTGTTTCAGTGTTCAACAAGTTATTACTTGTTAGTTCAAGTAAAGTTAAATTCTTTATCTCACAAGGTAGACTAAAATTCCACAGGGAACACACAGTAAAATACAAACATGAGAAAATATACATATCTGATCTCTAAATGGATAAGAATTTATTCAATGGTCACTGTAATTAACAGTATGGTATTAAATATTTTCAAGTTAGGAGAGTAGATCTTAAATGTTATTACCACACAAAATTTAAAATGGTAATTATGTGAGGGGATGGAGGCATTAACTAACCTTATCGTTAGTTATATAGTTATTTATACATATATAACTATATATAGTTAGTTACTTATAATTTCACAATATACATGTGTGACGAACCATCATGTTGTACACCTTAAACTTACATATGTTTTATGCCAGTAATCAGTAAAGCTAGGGGAAAAACTCCTTTAGGCATAAAGTAAGATATTTTAAAAAATGATTTTGAATGCATGCTAAAAATCACAGGTGAAAAGCAAATTGAAAACTGGGGAAATACTTGAAGTAGGAAAAAGAATTACTATCTTTAACATATAAAGAGCTCATAAAAATCAATAAGAAAAATACGAAGTCTTCATTAGAAAGTGAGTAAATAGGCAAAAAAGAACCCACTCTTTCTCTATTTTTTATAAAGATTTTATTTATTTATTTGAAAGAGAGAGAGAGAGAGCATAAGCAGGGGGAGGGACAGAGGGAGAAGCAGGCTCCCCACTGAGCAGGAAGCCCAATGCCGGGCTCAAACCCTGGAATCATGACCTGAGCCAAAGGCAGCTGCCTAACCAACTGAGCCACGCAGGTGTCCCTGGAGGAGAGAGAATCTTGGGCTGACTCCCGCTGAGCAGGGAACCAGAGGGAGGCTCCCCATGAGTCTCCATCTCACCACCCAAGATCATGACCTGAGCTGAAATCAAGAGTCAGACCCTTAACCGACTATGTCACCCAAGTGCCCCTATAGCTTCTGTTGTGTATCACTGTTTCTTCTCTTCATCTTTTCTGAAGTATTTATTTTGGTGCATTTTCACGTACTGCCTGGAGGCTCTGTAGTTTCTGGGTTTTGCCTTATCAGAGGAGAGATGGGGGCATTGTGGCCTCACCAGAAACATAGGGAAAACTCTAGCTCACAGTTTTTGGGTTGTTGTTTTTTTCCCCCTTGGGGCCCTGGGAATATTGTTGCACTATCTTCCAGCATTTGGTGCCACAAGCAAGACGTCAGTTCTCTTTTCTTTAGTTCTCTTCTTCATTATTCTGGGTTTTTTTGTTTGGTTTTGTTTTGTTTTTCTGTCTTGAAGCTTATATATTTTTCTCTTTGACCTTGGAATTGAGAAATTTTATCAGACAATGTTTAAGCAGGGTTTTTGTTTTTCGTTGTTTCCCCACCACCACCACTTGGCACTCAACGACCCCCTTTCTCTCCACTCGGGATAAAAATGTATGATATATTGTCACTGATTCTTTTTCTCCTATTCATTTCATCCTCCCCTCATGGAATTCCTATTAGTCAGGAATCCATTCTTTTTATCCAGTTACTCACTTATCTAGTTACTCTGGATTCATTTTTTTTATCCTTTCTTATGATTTCTGTCACTTTTCCTCTAATTTATGGATTCAATTTTCAAGTGAATTACAAGTCAGTGGGCCCATTCGGTTGATTTTTTTTTTTCTTTTTGAGACAGTGTCCATTCACGTTGGCTTTCACACCCTTTCTTAAATTTCTGTGTACATGAAACCATAGATGTGTACTCTCTGGGTCTGACTTCTTTAGCTCAACATAAGCTTTTGAGATTCATCGAGCCCGTAGTCCCACCATAGTTTTTTTTTCTTTTTACTGCTGAGTAGTGTTCCATTGGATGGCTCTACCACAAATTGTTTCCATTTCAGTTTGTCAATTTCTAAAATATGTTTGTCTTATTATCTAAGTGCTCTTTTTCAAAATGTCTGCTCTTGCTTTATTGAAGGAAAATCTACTTGAATACTCAGATAATATAATTATAGTTTAAAATTTTTTTACCCTTGCTTCCTGAATTAACTCTGTTAAATACGGGGGCAGGCATTTATTTTGATTGCTTGCAATGCTTTCTTTCCTTCAAGGTGCTGATTCACCACAAATAACTAATGATTTTTTGTTGCTTTTATCAGTTTCCATAAATCACATACCATGATTAGCAAGTATCAGGAGCTCCCTCAGCAACCGTGTCTGATTTCCCCAGCGGGACCATCACTCCTCAACAGCTCATATCATGCGCCACTGCAGGGGGCAGAGAGCAGCAGCTTTTGCCCCGGTTTTTATTCTTAATATGCTTAGGAAGTTTCAATTTGCAAGCCTGAATTCCCTCCACCCATCATCAAAATGGACATTTTCTTTCCATTTTGCAGTAAAGATGAAACAAACAAAAACTACCTAACATATGATACTGAGGTTTATGTGTGCCTTTTCCAAACGGATAGCTTGCACATGGGATCACAGTAAACTTCCTGCACAAAAGTGTCATCTGCCGGCTGTGTAATGCCGCCATGAAGAACAGGAGGGCTATGGCCCCTGTGGCTGTCCCAGGTACACACTGGTATTGGCTGGACCTCGCCACTAATGATCATTTATGCCCTGTGACAAGTTATAAAAGGAGTTAACAAGGCACCTTAGTGGCTCAGTCGGTTAAGTGGCTGCTTTCTGCTCGGGTCGTGACCCTGTGGCCCTGGGATCGAGTCCCGCATCGGGCTCCTTGCTCGGTGGGGAGCCTGCTTCTCCACCTCCCTATGCTGCTCCCCCTGCCTGCTTGTGCGCATGCTCTCCCTCTCTCTTGAGTAAATAAATAAATAATCTTTTAAAAGGAGGGGTGTTAAAAACACCTCTCTCTCTTTGAGGCAATCATTTGGTCGCCAGCAAACACTTTGGTCCACCTCTGAAAAGCTGAAAGGCGGGTGGTCTGCATCTTCGGGTCATGGAAGCCTCTCCCCAGCAGGCAGCTGAGCCAGTGTGGGTAATGGGGGACTGTTGTTTAGTACTCTTCGGACTGAAAATAAAGAGGTGGTAAAAACAAAACCCTGAAGAGCTTCTCACTGGTCTATGAAGTCCCAAAATTTTCACCCCTGGCCCATTGGGAATAAAGAAAAAAGACTTTGGGGCACGTGGGTGGCTCAGTAAGTTAAGTATCTGCCTTGGGCTCAGGTCATGATCTCAGGGTTCTGGGATGGAGCCCTGTGTCAGGCTCCCTGCTCAGCGGGGAGTCTGCTTCTCTCTCTCTCCCCCTCTGCCCCTCCCCATCACTTGTTCTCTCTTTCTTTTTCTCTCTCTCAAATAAAGTTACTTCTTAGGGGAAAAAAGGGTGGCCTAGGCCTGAAGCAGATCTTCAAACTGCAAAAAGCTTGTCCATGGTCTCCTATAAACACAGGGCAAGGAGGCACCCATTTTCCAAAGGAATGAATACACAAAATATTTTTTTTCCCAATGGGTCAGCAAAAGGTGATATTGTCCTTGATCTGCAGAGCTATTTGTTGGGGATGAAGCCAGCTGGTTTGCCCAAGAATCCGGGAGTTCTCTGGATGAGTCAAAAATTCAACCACTGCTCCCCCAAAATGTGAAAATAGCATTTCCCATTTCTTCTATTAGAAGAAAAGGGAGGGCTAAAATCTAGTGGCAGGGAAATGAATAAGACCTTGATACAAAATTATCCTGATGGAAGAAAGTCACGGCTCATGTTCCAAGTTCACAGCAGGAGCCTAAGCACTGGTAGGGGAATTGATTTCAGAATAGTACGTGACTGATCTTGGAAGTACCTCAAGACCCACGAGTCTTTGTCAGTGCCTGTGTCTCAGAGAACAATGTCTGAGAGTGGGAATGTAAACTACAAAGGGCTGGACCAGAATGTCCTAGGTAGGGACAGTCGCTGCCTGCCGGCATGCACAGGACTACTCTTCAACAGTGACACCTTGTGGCAGTCTCTGGAACTGCAGAGTCGGCCCGCTGGGTCCCTAGGTTTGTTCTCTGGATCTTCCTTTTCTTGGGGTGAGGAAGGATCAAGTGCTCTTGCAGAACATGGGTGGGAGATGGACAGGCAGGAAATATTGAAAGGCATACAATGGACTTTCTGCTTAAAGGGCCTATGGTGCTCCGTCAACTAATTTAAAAGAGGATATAGATGAGGCATTACCATATTTTTATTCTGTGTACGGTAAGTCTCACAGTCTATACCTGCATTTCTGAATGACCATTAGATGGACTACTAAAAATCTATTAATTTGAAACACTTAAAGATTTAAAATATTTATAATATGTTGATTTTAGAAAGCAGAATATAAAACTGTACATACGTATGATCATTTTTACTACATTTATCTATCAAAACTAGGATCATAGGAGGAACTGAAAGTAAATATAAACAAGAGGTTAATTAGAGATTATGTCATGACACTGGCCTCCTTTTCACCCAAGACTCCATGGCCAAACTACCCCAACCACCCCATTATCTGCACGGTTTGCAGCAGGGGTAGGAGGAGGCATGCTTCCTCCTTCTTCCCTTTACTTCCTACCTTGGCACTCAGGATAGGATCTTCTGTCTACATTTTTACCATTCGGGGAGGTATTATAAAGGGATGCTTCACCCCCTTTCCACTCCTCAGGGAGAAGCAATAATCTGACTGTCAATAGTAAGTGTAAGGTCACTGTTACTCCAAAGCAAGACCTGGGGCCTGTTCCTTGGATCTGTTTGCCCTAAGGGAAGTGTTCTTTCTGTCTTGGTTTCTGCCCCCACACACACACACACATACCCTCTTGAGTGGGGTGCTGCCTTCCCAGCTCTTCCACCAGCTGCTAAGCAGGGATGGACAGTTTGGGGCTTTAGGAAAGGGAGAGAAAAGCCCTCCTTTTGTCCAGGACAAGTTTTCAAGCCAGCTGTGTTGTTCTACAGCTCAACCTCTGACGTTCTGGCCCTGTAGCCATTATCAGAGGGGTAGAACTTAGAAGCCAGGGCCAGGAGTGATGCGAACCCAGCAACTACCATGCTGTCATTTATTAAACATTTAGGAGGTCCTTTTAAACTAACTCAGTATTTCCATCTTTGCAAATTGGTAGGTTATGAAGACTAGGAAATATTTACCTGGCATGACTTCCGTACATCCGGCTAATAGGTGGGAAAGTGGGGGTGGGCAGGGTGGCACTGTCCCTTTGGCCCAAGGACAGAGAGTGAGCTCATCTGCAGCCTCTCTGGCCTCAGGTGACTTCTTCCCTGCTCTCCTGCTCCCCTCAGTGTCCCTGGGGCTGAAACCCACCAGCATCAGGTTCACCTACTTCTGGTGAGGGGCCGGGGTGGTTGCTGGTTCAGGAGGTCATGGTAGGAGACTAGAGAAAGAAAGGGAGAAGCCAGGACTCTCCTCCCCTGCCCTGCGTGTTCCTCCAGGACCCTGGATTCACCAGAAGAGTGAAAGGTGAGTCACCCACTTTGTCCCTGTCCCGGCAACCTAGAGGTGGCGGTGACTTCCTGCCAGTGCAAATCGCTCCAGGGGCTTCCTAGTCCCCTGTTGGCCACTCCTCGGTGAAACCGGTCTCCTATATTTATTTCCTTCTGTTTGCAATACCAGGAGATGTTTCCATTGTCCTAGTTGGATCTTGCCTGATAATAAAGTTAAATTGTCACCTTAAAGCCCAAGAGTGTGGGCATTCCAGGGGCTCTGAGTTCTCGGTCAGACCCAGGATGTGGCAGAGGGCTGTGGGTTACAGACCCAAAAAATCAGAAAGCTGTGACAGTTCTTCCCTGTCACCACTGCCTCCCCTCCCCTCAACCTCAGATACCGGTGTCACCTTCCATTTCTCCGAGGCCTTGCTCTGAGCTGCCTGTTCATTGACTCCTCTGAAAATGTTGCCTGATAATTAATTGAGAATTAGCCAGTTTCCAGGGTACTTTTATAGAGGAAATTTTTTAAAAATTTCCCCCTGATTAGTAATATAGAGTCTTATAGATCTTTTGAAAGAATGTAAAAAGGAAACTAAAAACCAATTATAATTCCGACTGTTCAGAGGTAAATTCTTTCAATACTATGGTGATAACGTGGTCTTTTTTTCTCTATTACACATGCGCACAAGTGTGCGTGTGTGTTCGTAGCTGAGATTATGTATAGCATGTGTATGATTGTGCACCATCGCTTTCATCACTTCAGAAACAAAGGCTCTTCAAAGCCAGAGACTCCCTCCCTCCCTCCCTCCCTCCCTCCCCAACATGTGAAATTTACTCTGTGTAACAAACACGGATTGAGCCTTCTCCCACGTCTGCCTACTAAGCGCCGGGATCATGTTGGTACAGGAAAGGATGGGTTTGAAGACAGGCTGACAGGCACCACATTACACAATCCAGAAGAATGGCCCGTGTGTGCATGCAAATCAAGTGACAACCTGAAACCACGGCCTTTCGGGAAGCGGGCAGCGGCAGAATAGGGCCATGGAGGTGCCCAGCCCCTATCTGCCTCGTTCTCAGCTGGCAGAGAAATCAAACATGGTCTCCCAGAAGAAAAGGCTGGGAGGGAAAATGGGCCTCCAACCTCTCCTACACAGAGTAAATTCTGCATCTGGAGGAGACTCGTCCTCAGTAATAAGAGTCTTTTGCAATAAGTGCATCATCTGCACAATTTAGTTTTGTGTTCTATACCTAGAGTCTGGCCCATCTGGAGAGGGAGCATAGCACTTCGTAGAGTGAGCTGCAGAGAGAATTCAGAACTCCCTTGGGATTCTCTGGCTTCTTAATCCAGTAGTTAATCTCAGCTGGATTTTGTTTTGTTTTGTTTATTGAAAAAATAAAGCCTCTTCGGAGTGGCTATCGCGATATGGCTATCGCATATAGTAACGCAAGGCAGCAGAGGGGATGGGAATAAACATGCCACCTCCTTCACAAAGATGCCGGATCCCCCTCCCCCACTGAGAGCTTTTCTGGCCTGGGAAATGTTTCAGAGAGAGGCCAGGGTGATGACCCAAGAGATATTATGTTAATGAAAAGCAGGATAAATGCTCAAAATGATTTGCATAGAAGGAACCTGACCCGGCTGATATTTGAAGAGGAAGTCCCAGTGGAGATGCCCCACATAATGGGCCTTCCTTTGTCAGCCCTGAATCAGGGAGAAGTGTCTGAATCCAGAAAAACAACTTCACAGCCTTTCCCCCTACGCAACCCCCCCACCCCCACCTCCAGCCGATGCTTGCAAGGCTCCATACCAGTGTTTGCGACCTGAGCAATCAGTCTGCGATCGATCGTCTATGTGTTTGTACTAATGTTTGCTCTAGTAATGCCCGGTGACACCTCCAGGGCACTGTTCCCTGTGGAGCCCAGGGAAGCCCTGGGCTCTGGCACAGCCTGCGGAGGACAGAGAAGGGTATCTTTGCAGAACAGAGAAGGGTGTCACCAACTGCTGGTTATTTTATAGTGCGTGGAGCCTTCCTCGTGGTGGGAGTAGTTCAATGCCAAGTTACCAACCCCCAGGGAGGATTTCCAGCTGCCCTCCCATCCACCACTTCCCTATTCCCATCCCTGCTGACATCAGCATCTAGGGCTAAGAAGAAAGTCTGGCCCTGCAATTACTGATGGAGGCCAGGCAGGGGGTTCGGGACTTGCAAAGAGGGTCTCCGGACCTCATAAGGTGCCCAGAACCTCAGAACCTTCCCACCACCCTCTCTTTGCAGGAAACACCACCTTTTGTGGGAGCCAGGTCAATTTGGAATGCTTATAGAAGCAAATGTGTCCTGACCCTTGGACCGGAGTTGTGGTAAGAGAAAAGCTGGGCAGTGCCACTGCTGAGCACCTATTGTATGCTGGGCAGGTTGCTGGTGCTTGGTTCCCTTGATCCTCCCAACACACCTGCCGCCTTTATGCAGGAGCCTGCCACACTTGTGGAAGCTAAAACTCAGTAAAGCTCAAGGTCATCCATGCTATGGTTCAGGTCTGCATCAGGCTGCTTCACAGTCATTCCTTTATGATGTTAACATCTGTGGAGCCCCCACTGCCAGCGGGCCAGGCTTTCCCCAAAGTGCTAGGGATGCAGAAGGGAACAAAACGCTACCTCAGAAGTCTAGCAGTGGAAACCAGTGTCACACAGGACGGTGACACTGTGTGGTGGGCACAGCGCCAGGAGGAAACCCGAAGGGGCCCTGAGAGATGAGGGCTGCCCTCCTGATTTGGATGGGACCCTGGGGGCAGCGAGGAGGCAGACACTGTGGGGTGATTGACCCAGGAGATGAGGGCGGGAACAGCCTCCCAGACTGAGACCCAGCCGGCCTCTGGAGGAGTGTGAGCTCAGCAGCAGGCCCCGCGGGTGATGTCCCAGGGACGCGGGGCGGTGAAACAATTCTGGAAAGGGAGCATGGCCTTGCCAGCTTGTTAAAGACTCGGGGGCTCATCTCACCTGCAGGAGTATAATCAGATCAGCATTAAAGAAATATTCTGACGCAACCCACATGTCCACTGGTGGATAAATGGATAAACAAAATATGGCCTATCCATACAACGGAACGTTTTTCAGCTTTACCAAGGAAGGGAAGTCTGCGACGTGCCACATGGGGAAGCTGGAGGACATGATGCTAAGTGAAATCAACCCATCCCAAGTGAAGAGATGCTCGGATGAGGTCCCCAGAGCAGGAAATTCATAGAGACAGAAAGGGAGGGGTGGTTGCCAGGCTGGGGAGGGAAGGGGATGGGAAGTCCTTGATTCCTGGGGACAGAGTTTCAGTGTGGAAAGATGCAAAAGCTTTGGAGACGGATGGTGGCCTTGGTCACATTTGTGAATGTGTCTATGCATTTCATTTCACATAATGAGGACGTTAAGTTTTAGGTTATGTATATTTTAACACACACACACAGAAGACCATGCCAGCTGCCCGGCAGAGCGCAGTTTAGAAGGACAATGAGACGGGGATTAGAACAGACACGAAGCTTTTCAGTGGACCCGGTGAGAGGTGCCGCTTCATTACTCCCGATAGAGGGAAATATCCCCACTCACGCTCACCAGGGGAATGCTCTTAGATCTCCAGGGTGTCTGGCTGGTGTTTGTCTCGGTGAGGACAGTGGTGGGTTCCCCGTGCAGACCCACCAGGGGGCTGCCCTTGGCGTGAAGCCCACAGACAGGTGGAATTTGAGTCATGGGCCTTTAAGGATGAAAGCAGGACTGCAGCTCCCATCTCCCATCTCCAGGGAGTCCCCTGGGGCGAGTCCTTTCTAGGGTTTTCAAGCTTTGGCTCTGTAAATGTAAACGTGACCGTGACCGAATGAGGCTAGTTGTGGGCAGGACCCAGCATGCAGTGGGGCGTGGGAGAGATTTGGCTCCCCCACACTTCACCAGGCCTTCCTGGGTCTCCCTCCAGGAGGAAGATGCCCTCAGGGCAACATCTCTTTTCCCTTCCCCTTACTGTGGCCGATCAAGGCTTGTCCTGATGCTTGCTCTTTCCTGGGATGTTTTCACTGAGGAGCTTCCAAGGCTGGCCTCCTGGTGGGGAGGCGGTTATGGAAGGGGGGGTGGTATAAATACCTCTATGAGGCCTGTTCTTAAGGAAGAATAATGTTCTGGTTCACAAACCCCAAAGCACGCTCCTAGGTCTTGCTAATTCCTTTCCCAACTGCGCCCCTCCCCACCCAAACAAAACCATAAGGCTCTCTTTGTTTCAGCCACAGAGGATCCCGCAGAAAAGCACAGACTTAAGGAGTCTGTGCCTGCCTTTCCATTTCAGAAACCAAAAGCATTTGTGCATCAAGGCCAAGGTCATGAAGAATGCAGGCCTTAATCACCAGATTTAGCAGGAAAGTGAGCAATCGGAGACAGTTCCCTGGGCTCCAGGCTCCAGTTGGGGGGTCCTCTTGATTGATTTGGCTGAGGAGACAGAGGCGTCTGAGGGCTTGAGTCCCTCACCAGCTGGTTCTCGGACCACAAGTAGGTCAAGTCACATTGGGGGCCTCAGTTTCTCTTCTGTGTCCAGGGGTCCTGCACCACCCACCCCAAGCCAGCTGGTCGTCCAGAGACATGGACATTGGTAAACCCTCACCTGAATCATTTCTCCCAGCTGTGACATCCTGAGTCTGTCTCCAAAGGGACCTCACTTCCTCCACGTGCCAGGCGAATCCAAGTCTCCACGTGGATGCCCACGTTCCCAGGAAAGGGTATGGGAAAGACCTGGCCAGGGACCTGGACAGATGTGGATTCAGAAGTCCGAGCCAATGGCTTTGAGCTTTGTGTCATCTGAGCCCCAGTTCCTCACCTGGAAAATGGAGACAAAAGGCTATGTCTCAGGCCGTCGGAAGGATGAGAAATGACAGGAGCACCCAGCAGACCACCAACACACAGCCGCCTTCAAGCCTAACAGCTAGCAGCTCAGCCTATGGGGTCAGACAGACTTGGATTTAAATTCCCTTCCATTGCTTCTGGCTGGAGATCATGGGCAAGCACGAAATAAGAATTATCATTATTATTGGTGATTGTTGGGGGTGGGATTTTGGCAATACGTAGAGGTTAAGAGGGGCTTCTTGTTTTCAAGTTTTGAGGACTATAGTTATAAATCACAGTGCATTACAGAGCTCTGAGTTACAAAGATAGGGCACAGGAAGCTTAATCCAAAGGAGCAGAATTTGCTGGGAGTGTCGATTTGACTTACATAGATAATCCTTCTGCAGATAAGATCCAAAGCCCCTTCTAGCCATTAATCATAGTGTCTTCTCTTGTGAAAAGATTGATTCAGCTCCTGGGTTCTATGCCCACAAAGCCAGGCTCCCAGGGCAAGCCCAGGAGCAGCCAGTTCAGAAGGAGTGGATTGATCCCAATAAACAAGGCAGGGTTCATACCTGGGGCCTCCCCCACCTGTGGTGTGGCCGTCCCTCAGGGGCTGGGGTTCCTACAGAGATACCTGTCTGGTCATCTAACCGTCCCCAGAGATGGCCATCTGGAAGGTCAGGTGACCACCATGGAAGAATGTGGCTGCCGTCCATACCCAGAGGGCTACGCTTTGTTTTCCAGGAGATCAGGACCCTCCTCCCAGGTGAATCCTCGGAAGACTTCCTCACACTCCAAAGCAGATTCTGATTCTGCAGATCTGGGGGAGAGCCTGGGGGGTGTGCCAATGCCTCTGGACCCAGAGCCCTCATCCCGGGAGACTGGCTCTTCCTTGAGAATCCCAGATGAGTCTGGCAACCCAGAGGACTCCGGAGTTACTGCCACCATATTGCAAAGACCACAACAAGAGGTAGCTGGTTTGGCCCCATTCCCATCCTTGTCAGTTATACCTGATGTGACAATTGCATGATCAAATTAAAAATGACATAAACCATTGAAATAGGATTGCAGAAAAGGCAATAAAAACCAAATTGAAAATCTCAGTCAGAATGAGCCACTAAAAATAAAGACTGTTGAAATCAATGTCAGGAGGTAAGTATAAAAACCTGGGGTGGGGGGGATCCAGATGATTCTGCATTCCTATTGCTCCCCAGATGTCTTTAATTCCTGACAGCACAGTGTGGAGTAGGTATGACTTGCACAAGATTACGTGGCATTTGAGGCAGTGGGGACTCACACTCAGAAGGATTAATCCAGGGGCACCCGGGTGGCTCAGTTGTTAAGCATCTGCCTTCTGCTCAGGTCATGATCCCAGGGTCCTGGGATCAAGCCCCATGTCAGGCTCCCTGCTCAGTGGGAAGCCTGCTTCTCTCTCTCCCACTCTCCCTGCTTGTGTTCCCTTTCTCACCGTCTCTCTCCCTCTGTCAAATAAAAAAAAAATCTTAAAAAAAAAAAATAAGCCTTAGGGATGCCTGGGTGGCTTAGTGGGTTAAAGCCTCTGCCTTTGGCTCAGGTCGTGATCCCAGGGTCCTGGGATCAAGCCCCACATTGGGTTCTCTGCTCAGCAGGGAGCCTGCTTCCCCCCCCACCCCCACTGTCTGCCTCTGCCTCCTTGTGATCTCTGTCTGTCAAATAAATAAAATCTTTTAAAAAAATAAGCCTTAGTCCACAGAAAAAGGCTGGAAAAGGAATGGAACTATGTATTTTTAAGGTAAAAATAAATACTGTCTCTGATATATGTATAATTTTTTTAATCACTGGCTCCAACTGAATTGCACAGGAAGGATTCCCTTGTATCACCTCCAAAAGCAAGTTAATAACCCCCTGTATCATAATTTAGTACATCATTAGGTTTTGCTGTCATTACTGCTCCTTTACATCATTTGTAAATTTTTAAAAATCATGCAACAATGAACACTTTTTAGGCATAAGTTTCTTTGCTTACTGAACATTTTTTATGATAATAGTAAAGAATAGGGTATCTGTTTCAAAATGCCTTTCTAGATTTTGGTTAATGACTGCTTTTCTGCTTTCCAAAAGAGTAATATTTCCACTTCCTTAATATAAGTCTAACCCCCATTACTTATAAGTGACTTAAAATGACCAGCATTTCATTACCTCCTGTGGTTCTGAGTGTTGACCAGGGCTCAGCTGGCCGGTTCTTCTGCTGGTCTCACTTGGGATCTCTCCTTCAGTAGCGTAGTCAGTAAGGACCTGGGCACGTCCTGAGACTTTGGTGTGAAATCTCCAGGCTTCTGGCAAATAAGCTGCTGAGCTAGGCATGGATAGGAATGCCAAGAATTCAAAAGCATGAGAAGGAAAGATTGCTTTTAAGATCAAACATTTCAATCTACTCCTTCTTCCTCACCCCCCACCCCAGGTGTGCGTGAGGGAGGAGGGATAAAGCATCAGAGCGCAAGTCAGATGCTTTGGGGGCCCAAACCCCAAAACATGGCTGGATTTCAAGGACACGGAAGTCCTTATTTAAGTTATGCCAAGAACCTTGCTCTAGCTAGAAATGAAGAGGATTCCAGCTTCCCCCTGAAGCAGTGGGAGTAGAACGCTTATGTGAAAGCTTTTGTTCTGAATTTGTTCTGATACCCGCATCGGGGTGTGCAGTTAATAATTACTACTTTCTTTTTTAAACACTACTTCGGCAGAGCTGGCATGGAGACCAAATGTATAAATAGCCCTTCTGAAGGCATAACAAAGCCTGGGCTGTGACCTCCAGGGAGGAATCAATATTTCCAATGAGGCTCGGCGCTTCTGGAAACATAATTCTGTCTTACCAGCCGGGCCCCATCCCCACCCTCTGCCATGCTGGTCCCTCCACATTCCACACCTCCCCTTCGCCAGCATCCTCCCACTTCCCACCTCCCAACAAAAGAGCAGAAGCTCAAATATAATTGCAGAAGGTCTCCACCAGCACGCCATGGCATGGCTCTCAGTGATAACTTCTGAAAGGAATGCAGGACTTCACAGAGGGCCCTGGCATCCACCCTCCATTTAGAAGTCAGGAGTGGCTTAAGAATGCCATGGGAAGAGTTCCCATGACTAACCCATCAAACAACCATCTCTCCCCACTGTCCCCTGCCCCATGCTGACCCGAAATTCTCCCTGGGTGTTAGAAGGGCGGAGAGAAGGTGGAAACAAGTTATGGGGGGTGGGGAGACAGCCGTGAGATGGGGAGAAGATCTGTGGCCCTTATGGTGAGGCCACGTCAGGGATGACCACACGTGGCTGCACTCCTCTGAGCCCCAGCGATGGCCACCTTGGCTGCTGTCCTGCTGAAGGCTTTCTTCTTGGGCCATCCCAATGTGAATGGTTCTAGTGGTTCCAATATCACCAGCTTGTGGAAACCCCAAACCTGCCCACCCTCCAGCCCTTAGTGAAGTACTTTATCATAAAACCACAACAGCACTCAAATTGTTGTATCTAATATAGATGCAATGTTCCAGCTATGCATTAAAATTATTAATCCCCATTTGGCAGAGGAGTACAACACCATGCCCAACGTAACCGCTGACAAATGGCAAGGCCAAGGTTTCACCTACCAGCAAACCTAGGCTCTTTCTCACCTTGCCAGGTGGCCTCTGTTTGGGAAACATGCCAAGCCAGGAGAATTGCTCAGGGTCTCCCCATATGAGAAAGCTGTGATCATACCCTGTCATTTGAGTTTGTCCATGTTCCCAGGGGACAGCAGCAGACACTGGGAGCCACTGCAAAGTAGATGTTGTACAGAGCCCACCATCAAAACGGGAGCTGTATTGAAGCAATGGTCTAGAAAGAATGTTGTTTACCTCGTTTTCCTGACTCTGTGCCCTATTCTGGCAGCAATCAGCACAGTCAGGCTGTCAGTTTTAGGTAGGGACTCTTAGCCGTCCTCAGCAGGGGTCCCTAGCCGTCCCCCTTCACAGGGTGATGAAGGATTGGTGAGCATGATGGAGTTTGCGCTGTGGGCTGAGTTCTACTAATGACCATGCGACCTACTCAACCACAACTGTACACAGCAAGCTCTGGTGATGGGCGCTTTGCCATTTACTTGGTGTTTGTTTTCTCGGGAGAGTTTAGCGGAAACAGCCCGTGTTTGGGGCCCCTGTCAGCCCCTCGAGGGGGCATTGAACAGAATATTGAAGAATGAAAAGGAGTTCATTAAGAAAAATATTCTCTCTTTAAGGATAGTAATTGTGTCTTATTTATCCTCCCAAAACGGCCCTTTCTAGAGATACTCCACCAGTTAGGGTGAATGAGTGAAAGAAAACCTGTCTGCATTGGTGCGTCTCACACTTTAGTACACATCAAAATCACGTGGAGATTGTCAAAGCCAGGTAGCTGGTTCCCAGGTCCACAGTTTCTGAATCAGTAGATCTCTGAAGGGGCCCCGGAAATACCACTTCTCACAAGCTTCCAGAGGCTGCTGCTGGTCCACAGATCCTACTCTGAGTAGCACTGGTTTACGTCATATCTTCTCTCAAGTCTACGCCCAGAAGTCAGAGAAAAGTATTTTGAGGGAACCTGGATCAGGAGATGAATAATATCGGATATTTGTATATTGTTTGACAATTTCAAAAATATTTTAATACATCTTTCTTGATCCCTGCAAGCCTGCGACACCATTACCCCATTTTACAGAGGAAGAAGCAAAGGTCCGGAGAATCAAAATTAATTGCTCTAGGAACCACAGCAAGTAAAATAGGGAGTTAGGAAATATATAAAAGTCCCCTGATTCTCACTATGAAGCTCTGTCCTCCCCACTGAACACAGAGAATTTTTAGTATCAAGTAAACAGTAATATAAAGATTACCTCATGATTTTCAGTATGGCCTTCCTAGCAGTGTTTTTGAGAAGGAAAGGAAGTTTTGGGACTATAATTCACTTTAAGCAAAACCTAGTTCCATATTCGATTTAACAACAATAATAAATTACTATTTGATTGTTATTACATAAATAACATACCACAATATTATTGTTTTAGCTATCACTTCTGGTTCAGTAGCTAAGAGTATGAACTCTGGAGACAGACCTCCTATACTCTAATCCCAGCTCTACCATCCATTGCTGTGTGATTTTGGACAATTTGACCTCTCTTGCCTCAGCTTCCTTATCTACGAAAGGTATAGAAGAACAATACCAGTACTTAAATCATAGGACCTTTCATGGGAACTAGATGAGTCAATATATGTCGAGCCGCTTGACATACATGGTAAGCTCTATATCCGTGTATGTGTATACATGTTATTACCTGCTGGATCATTATCACTGACAAAATGCACTAAAGGTATTTAGCCTTTAGGCTGGGGTCAAGTGGGAGCTATGGGAAGCCATAACTCAGGGTGAGACCCCTGGGTGTTGAGGCTCAGTTTTCTGATCCAGAATTCTCCTTCTCCAAAACAAGATAGAATCCCTCCACCTCCAAGACCAGAGAAGAAGAATTCTTGAAAAGGAATATCAAGGAAGAATTTGCAGGGCAACCCAGACCCAGCCCTGGTCTTGGAGGCAGGAAGAGCCCAAAGGTCCCCGGGGGAAGGGAGTGTGGGACCGCCAGTGGAGCAAGATGGGAAATGCTGGGCAGCCTTGCTGGCTGAGCACCCCATCCCTTTACCCCCTCCCCCAACTCCCTGCCTGCATATGTATACTTGGCTGGGTCACCCGGGTCTGGGAATATTACAGTGTCATTTCCAAGAAGGCACTGAGGCTGAAAATTAGGCCGCTGGGGAATGCAACCCCGAGTGGCCAATGCTGCCACCAAGGGCACGCCCCTGGTCCGAGCCAGGTGTCCTGCAAACCCCAGGTACTCAACTCTGGGAAGTTACTTCCCCAGGTTGATTGAGCCCCTCTGGTACTCACTTAGCCCTAGGGACCTTTTGCTCATCATTAGTGCTCCAACCAGTACATCCTTTCCTTTGTCAACTGGGCTCCTTCATGGATCTCTCCTTTGCAGCTCTCCTGGCGGCTGTGCGTGCTGCCCCCCTCAGGAAACCCAGGGGTCATTTGTCATGGGATTAAGGACAGAATTCACCACACCGCTGGGCTCCTTTCCTCAGGAGGCTGATTTCTGTTCAGTACAGTATCTTCAGGCCCTAAAAATGATTTAATAAGTAGCATTATTTTGTGACAGAAACCCTTAAGCCAGTGAGGCAAGATGTTCATGAAAGTGTCTAACGACAGAAAATGGAAATTCTGGAATCTACAGGAGTATGTCGCAGATCCAGCTTCTTTCTACAGACACCTTAGACACTCAAGCACTTTGAACGTGAAGGGTCAGCTCTAACCTGGCCTCCTCTCATTAGAATATTTTAGACAATCGGCAAAAATAAGAAATCTCTATTCTTATTGGGATAAAGGAATAATAAGCTTTGCTATTCATACAACTTAATTTATAAAAGAAATTCCATTTGCGCACGGCCTGAACTTGTAACATATCTATCACTAAAAGTGTGATTCATATGCAGTCTAATGCGAAATGTAGCTGTGTTTCTGTTTTTCTTGTACATGATATTCTATCAGCAGTAACCAGAATGATATCTTAAAGTTATGACAGCTTTTAAACATAAGCTTCATAAAAAATTTGCTATAATTGTATTTTTTAATTACTGAGGCAAAGTATAAAACCTGAACACCCTCAATCCCATGAGATGCTGACACACTAGGGAAAATGCATTTCAACTCACTACCACATAAATTGGAATAAACACAAACTGCACTTTTGCACGATAATAATTTTAGAAAACAGAAATGCTGTTCATATTTAAGATCCCAGTAAGTATTCACTGAGACAAAATAAATGCAACACTGAGAATAGAACTTTGGTAAAATGACCATTTTATTATATAAGATTTTCCTAGAAGTGTTTTAATTATTTTATTATTAAAACAGCCTTTCTTTCTTTCTTTTTCTTTCTTCTTCCTTCCTTCCTTTCCTTTCCTTCTTTCCTCTCTCCCCCTTCCTGCCTCTTTTCTTTTTTCTTTCCTTCCTCCCTCCCTCTTTCCTCCCTCCCTCCCTTCCTTCCTCTCTCTCATCTCTTTCTTCCTTCCTTTTCTTTCTTCCTTCCTTCTTTCTTTCCTTCCTCCTTTTCTTTTTTCTTTCCTTCCTCCTCTCCTTTCCTTTCCTTTCTCCTTCTTTCCTTCCTTCCGTCCTTCCTTCCTTCCTTTCTTTCCTTCTTTCTGTTTCTCTCTTCCCTTGAGTAGGCCCCAAGCCCAATGAGGGGCTTGAACTCCCTACCCTGAGATTAAGACCTGAGCTGGTATCAAGAGTCAGATGCTTAACCAACTGAAACACCCAGCCATCCCTTCTTTGTTTTTTTTTTTAAATAACTTTATTGATATATAGTATTGGTACATACCATAATTCTTACATACCATAAAATCACTCTATTTTAAGTGCATAATTCAATGAGTTTTAGAAAAGGACACAGAATTGTGCGACCATCACCACAATCTAATTTTAGACCATTTCCATTACCCTAAAAAAAAAAAAACAAACCCTTTTCCTTTGATAATTATTCCCCATTCTCACCCCTTCCATAAGCAACCATTAATCAACTTTTGGTTTCTATAGATTTGCTCTTTGGGGATAATTCATATAAATGGAGAAACAAGTGTTCTCTTGTGTCTGGCTTCTTGCACCAAATGGAGTGTTTCTGAGTTCATCTGTGTTGTAGCATGGATCGGTACCATTCTTTAGCTGATGGGTATTGGTGGGCATTTGGGTTATTTCCACATATGGACTATTGTGAATAATACTGCTATGAACATTCATGTACAAGTCTTTTTGTGGACATGTGTTTTAATTTCTCTTGGTTAGTACCTAACCAATGGAATTTTGGGATCCTATGGTAAGTCTATGTTTAACTTTTAAAGAAACTCCTCAACTGTGTTCCACAATAGTCACACCACCAGCAATTTATAAAGGCTACCAATTTCTCCATATCCCTGTTGACACTTGGTATTTCTAATTCTAGCCATCACAGTGGAGTGAGAAGTGGGATCTCATTGTGGTTTTGATTTGTATTTCTCCTTCGATTTAAAAAATCTTTATATTCGCCCAAGGCCAACATTGAAAACTTTTTGTGCCTTTTTGTGATCAAAAAAGCCAATGTGTTTCCTTCTCTGGCTTTGTTGCATTAATAGCGTGAATGTGTTTCTCAGCCCGTTTTATCCTTTCATCCTTACCATCGGTGTGCAAGCCCGCTAGCCACACTGGATGTCCAGGAAGCGAGGAAGGCCTGGCTGACCCAGACTTTGGCTAAGATGAAGGTCCCATTAGACCAACTCTAACTTGGCAGCTCTCTCCCCCATTCCAGAAAGCAGGTGAGTGAGAGGCCAATTATAAAAAGAATAATTTCAAATCCATTCTAATTGGTAAAAAAAAATATTAAATGAGTGAAATCAATGCCAACTTCTGTGACTCACGCTCTTATTAATATAAACTTAGGCCTATCAGTGTGTCATGATATGATGGTTGAGTGTGAAAGGGGTATTAGGAAAGTCAAAGGCTATCAATTATAGACTATAAGTGATGTATCATAAATGTGAGGCACACATACCTTTTTCTTCATTATCCCCTATTACTCTGTTGCATGCCTCGCATTTATGATGCATCCTTCTAGACTATAATAAAATTACAGTTATAATTACATGTGGATCTCTTTTATGGCGTCAGGGTTTTGGTTTTGTTTTTTTTTCCTCTGAGCATTAATACCCAAACCTTTGACTGAGCCAGTCGCAAAATCCATCAATTATGTACAGAACATTAAAGAAATGGTTAGACTGGATTTTCTACTGGGCTGTGACCTTCCTGCCTTAGAGGTAGCAAGGTTAACCCAATGTTACACATGTGCGATCATTTGATAATCTTTTTGAAAATGATGATAATGATTATAGGGCATGTAGGTTGCAATTATAGAGTCCATAATGTAATTAATACAAGGAATCAAAGACCTCATTATTACTCCTTTATGAGACAGACTTTGTGATATTTTTCGTATATTTTTTGGACTCTCTGCAGGTCTCGTTCAGTAATTGTAAATCATGAGAGTCACAAGTATGCTACTTAGCATGGAAGTTTGCTTCAATAAAAGATGCCTACCTCGGCCGAACTTCCCATAGTGATTGAGAAAGATTCCTCCTAAAACCATAATAAGATACCTAGAGGTCTCTTATTAAATGCTCTCAACTCAAAGCAAGAAAAAAAAACAAAAACAGTAAGGGAAGCCTCTATAAGATACAAAGTCTTGCCCCAAACCTCATGTACTTCAACCAAGAGAGTTCATTTTCTCTTATTTCAGAGACCATTAGAAAAGGCTTAGCTGTGTACTCTATATCCCACAACTCTTCAGCAAATACTTAATGTACACTAAAGGTATGCAGTTTGGTGCTAGAACCAAAGTGGCAAGGGTACAGTCCCTCCCTCTAAAGGGCTGGCAATGCAGAAGGCAGGAAATGCCAAGTATTCAGGCAATTATATTGGGAGGCAGAGGAAAAAGAAAAGCCACAGAATAAGCATACATAAAATGACAGGGGTCAGAAGAAGAGCGAAATTCACCCAGTTGCACTAAATAAGGGAAGGCTTCATGGAAGAGGTGGCATTTGGGCTAGAGCTGGAAAGATGGCTCTGTTCCAGGCAAAACGTAGGGCAAAAACAGGCACAGAGGCAGAACAGCACAAAATATGCTTAGGGAACAGCAAGTGGTCATTTAGCTGCTTGGCGGTGGTGGAAAAAGAGAGAGTTAGAGCTATAATGATGTTTGGTGGCACTGATAGAAAGGTGTTGTGAGAAAATCCACCTAAGAGGTATGTGCAGATAGGAAATGCAGACCAGTGGACTCCATAGAGACTGGAATCAGAAAGTTAGACATGAAAGCTTCTACCCCATTTTTCACTGAGCCCCATGGTTCTTTCCACGTCTGTTTGATTCTCCTGCCTCTCTCTGCAGACCAGCTCAGCTGCATGAAAACTCCAGTGTGCATCGTTGGCCTGACTCATAAAATAAACAACTTTATAAGACTTTTTGTTTGAGTGACGTGTTGCAGGAGTAGGTTCAGCTGCAATGTAAGAGCTTGTTTCTCTCGTACAGTCAGTAAATCCAGAAGCACCGTGTGCTGGTGTATAAGAGCCCAGGTTCCTTCTATCTCATTGCTCTGCCATGCACGCTTTCCATTCCAGGAGCCCCTCATGCTCCAGGATGCCAACCAAGCTCCAGCCATCCTGTCCATCTTTCAGCTGGCAGAAAGCAGGAAGGAGAGGAAGAGCACACTCTCCAAGAGAACTTTCTGGAAGTTGCACATACCACAGCTGATTTTTTTAGTGTGGCCATGTGATATGCCATGAAAGAGTGAAAAGGATATTATTAATAATTATACTGGGATAATAGGCATAAACGAGGACTCCTTGGGATTATCGGATAAGTCACACGGGGGTAGGTATACATATATTCCACTGGCCAGAACTTGGTCACGTGGCCACACCTATTTGTTGGGGAGGCTACACACGCTGTCCTTACTCTGTGCAACTATGTGCCCAGCTAAAACCCGGGAAAGAACAGAATGAATATCCAATTAGTATCTCCTGCCACATGTGACATCCAGCAAATGTCCCAGTCAGAATGTGCAAGTTGTCACAGTCTATGGACTGGATTCCTGCAGGGAAGTCTTCTCCTCTGGTCCAATCAGCTGTTGAACAGGAAGAAGGAATGAGGACAGGACTTTTGTTCTGCAAGGCTCCCCTTTGGGGGGGCTGAGGAAGGGGCCTGGGCAGAGCAAGCAAACTGACTCACTTGTCAACTCCAGAGGTTTTAGATCCATGCAGAGGGTGGTAAATGCTAGAGCGGAACATCACAATCCAATTCAGCAGGTGGGACGAGGAAAACCATCACAAGGAAAGTGTGCAGGTGGAGCTTTCCTAAAATAAGGTTAGCCTGGCTGTGCCATGAGGGCTGATTTGGAATAAGGACAGATGGAGGGTAGAAGTCCCCTAAGCAACCCTTGCATTAGGCCAGGTGAGACTGAACTTGACTTTGAGTAGAACGTTAGAAAGTAGGGAGAAATATAAAGCTAGGTAAGCAACTTTAGCAACAAGAAGGGGAAATTAGCAGTATAATGGTGAGAGAAAAGTAAGAAAACCTATGACGAGTAGAAATTACAAATTCAAAAAACAGTGCATTTGGTACAGTGGTATTCGATACAGGACTATAGCACCGTATAATAATGTATAGTCATAACGATGCCCTCGTTCTTAAAAAAAAATTCGTTATACCGTGTTTCAGAATGCAATACTTTGTAATAAGTTATATAAAATACTTTTATTCAAAATGATAAGACACTTTGTGTTCATTTGAGAGGTATGTATAGGCATCTGGAAGATTCTCTTAGACAAAACATCTTATTTCCCAAATAATAATTACATGAATCTTCGTTGTACCCAAAGCAAACATGTTGTCAAATGCATAGTATCGTATAGCACTTAGATGTGTAGATTACACTCACACTTCTGAATGTCAAATAGAAACCATGGCTCTGGAAACCCAAGTTCAGCATTCTAAAACCTCAACCACGTGAATGTATAAAACTCTTTCAAAAAAAGTCAAGCCGCATATTTATCATAGAAATGTGGCTGAGGCCTTCCTATGATCAGCAAGACACTCAACATCAGTTCTAGGTAAATCATACCTATCAAGAAGTGTGACTTTCCAATTGAGAGGCTAAAGCTGACCTGACTCTCTTTCCAAAGACCAAGAGTTGGGTCCTTGAACAGAAAATATGGATACTAGAATGATCAGAGCATGAAGGACATATGCAGAAATCTACAGCCATGTTTTTTTGCTCAAATAGAGAAACAATACACAACTAGTTATGCCCAGTACTAAGTTCTAAATTTAGAGAAACACATGTATGGAAACCCAAGAGGGGGCCTCTTTGGTCATTTTGAAAAACAACTGGTGGTTGAAAGTAAAATACACACAAAGAAACTTCTAGAAATCTGAGCCCCTGCATCTGACTGCTGAAGCATTCCTCCATTTCTAGTGGAGATCCCCCCCCCCCCCCCGTCCCCAGCATCCCTCACAGATTATTTTTGACTTAGCCAAGCAGGGAGCCTATTTTAAAGCTCCCAATTCGAAAATCATGGAAGCTTTATAACGTCCTCCACCTGCACCTCTTTTTAGGAACACAATCCTTTATTCTCTAAAGGATGAAAACCTCCAGCATATAACAACTTTGTTAAGCTGTCACTATCAATAGGGGGAAAAAAATAACAGTTGACAAAGAAGAAACAAATTGCATCTTCGAGTAAGTTTTCTTGAAGCTGTTGTTAAAAGCTATAACCTCTGATGTTAACTAAATTTAACCCATTCTGACCCTTGTGGTGGCCCTTAACCTCTTCTTTCTTCAGCTTCCTGTGGCTGCTGGAGAAAATGGGCCCAGTCCTTGGAAAAGCGTTCTCTGTAGCACACAAAAGGCCCAGCCTTCCTGCTACCCCGCCAGGAGGCCCTGGATCGACCGAGGGGTCAGCACCTGTGCAGAGAAGCAGGTGACAAGGGACTGCCTTCATCCTTCCCCAGCAAGCTGTAAGAGTGGCCAGCCTTCAGCCACCACGCTGTGGTTTCAAGCATTCAAGCCCCTGCAGTTCAGGTTTTCTTTGTGAATACAGACTTTACACAAATTAATCTATTGCTGTTCAACTGACTGTAAAATTAATAGATTTACTGTTGCAAAAAAAAAAAAAGGAAGAAAAAAGAAAAACTGAGAGCCTTCACTTCCACTTTGGTAAGGTCACGCATGCGTCCTAAGCTGCCAACAAAAAAGCTTTGGAAATCTTTGCAGCAGAACCGAGCAACTTTCGGGGAGGGGACAGGAGCAGCCAGAGCCGTACAGTGGGACATCT
This sequence comes from Mellivora capensis, assembly GCA_004024625.1. NCBI lineage: Eukaryota > Metazoa > Chordata > Mammalia > Carnivora > Mustelidae > Mellivora > Mellivora capensis. The sequence goes on along the minus strand of PISX010002923.1, from coordinate 108,990 downwards.
TCCCGATACAGGAAGAATGTAAAATTCCGCACTGGAAATGCTTCTCGACACAGTACAAATTTGTTGTATTGTGAACATTATATTGGTGGCCAGTCCTGCCTTCCTTGAAGGGCCTTGTCACTAGCAGATCTCGTGTTTTAAAAACATTATTGGGTTTTACTTAAAATGTGAAATGCTGATAACTTGGTTCTGTTTTGCTCTGAGTTACACAGTAGTACACATTGTACACGCTTTAAGGTTTCTTATGCTAGCTCTCTTTATTTCTTCAGGCACTCCCCAATGGCGATGGAAATCCTTTTCATTAAGGGTTTCAAAATGATGAAAGTTAACTGAATCACCCCCCAAATTTACTACCTTCGAAATGGTAACACACGGCTCTGTTGTTTTTCCAATGGAGACTTTTGAACCTATTTTCTGCTTCATTCAGTTGCACAAGACTTTTCGCAGAAGATAAATGGACATTCCATGTAGAACTACTCTTTCATTTCGCAGACATGAAAGCTTTTCAAAAAAATGTGTTACAATGTCATTCATTTTAGATTATTTTGCTCATTCACAACCAACATCACGTTTTAATAATTGGTGCCATCATTTTTTGCCAAGAGGAATGATTAGTCTGGAGTCTAATGTTATGAGAAATTTTGCCCATGGCAAATGTATCCTGAATCTAGTAACAGTTGAGAGGACAGGAAGGGTTTTAACACAGATGTGGTCACCAGATGTCCTCCAGCTTCTGGGGAATTGGCACAAGCAGCCACATGATGGATTTAGGTTGTAGGAAGAGATTCCCTCGGTCTTGTGAAACATTGAAATACGCTACTTAGGGAAAGCTAAATCTCCCTGCCTACCTAGAGTTTTCTTTTCTTTTCTTTTTTTAAAGTGTGTGGATGCTTACGTGATTGGATTAGACTAATCACAGTTCTGCCTGAGGAAAAACAGTAGAAATTCCATAAGAAGGCTTCTAGCTTTCATGTGTTATGATAATGGACACATGGTATTGGGCTGAGGGTAACTTCAGGATGTTTTGAGAAGTTACCCTACAATCCGCCATAGCTCCCCCACACACCCTGCTTTCCATGTCCCTGCTGACAAGCTTGTAAACATAGACTAAGGTGAGCATGGACCCTCTGTCAGCTAGATTTAGTTTGGTACTGCGTAGCATCTCACATATAATAGACTGCAATTTCCCTATTTTAGCAAAACTGTCCTGATAAGAGCTTACAGTCTAATGTTGGACAGGGTAAGTAAAACTAGCTATAATCCATGAACAACTAGTTGTTGAGGAATATGGTGAGTATGTGAAGCCACACAGGCTTTGACTTATCTATATAACTTCAAAACAAACACAGGGTTTGATTAGTGTAAGATTAGCCTCTTAAAGTAACTGTTGTAGTGACTGTGGCATCATGAAGATACAGCTTAGTGTTAAAACCTTTTTAAAGAAATCACCCATAGAGTAACAACTCTGTGGAACATTGAATTATATCTCAATGAACTAGGCTAAGACTGTGTCTAATGGGCCTCCCTGGTCCAAAGGTGGGGAGAGGGGACTTTGGAAGCTAACAGGTAAGGGAGGGGGGAACAGAATATTTCCTTTAATCCTTCAAGAGAGAAAAACACCAATATATGCATTGTGTGAGAAACCGTGTGATTTGGGGACCAACCATGGAAATTAACATGGAATTTATTCTGTGGAGGAAAATGTACAAGTTTTAGAGTCACCTGAATTTGAGTCTTACTGAGTCACATTTCTATATTTTGGGGTGGTTTTTTTGTTTCTTTGCTTTTGTTTTTGTAAATTATAGGTAGAAACAATAGCCATTGGGAAAGCTCTGTAAATTTCCAAGAGTTCTGTTCTATGCACATATTCAATTAGTTTACAGGGGATTTGTGCCACAGTACAATACTTCCCCTAAACCAAGAAGTTGAGGCCATATATACAGGAAGGGGATCCAAAAGATCCAGTTGCCTGCTTTACTATCTTTACTCAAGGGCCTTCAAAATCCACCACAAGGGAGCTGAATCCAAGACTCTCAATGACTCTTTAAAAGCTGCCATGTCCCATCTCAGCTGGAGGTCAAAGCAGAGTTCAAGGTAAGAGATTTTTTAAAAAATATATCTTTGAGGGCATGTCTTCTGTGCACCTTGCTCTACTCATCTCCTTCCAGGAACAGAAAAGCACTCCCTTCTTGAGATAGCTAATGATAGCCGTCTGGAAAACTGCCCAGGTCATCTATTCGGGACACATACGCCTCAAAGAGCAACCACCACACGGGTGCTGGCTGGATAGCTCCAGCTACCAACAAATACTTGGAGTGAATTCATTCAAATTACAGTCTTCCCAAATTTCAAGCCCTTAGCTTGGGTGTTAAACCTCTTCAGTTTTTCACATTTCACTAAATATCCTCGCAGACTTGTAACTCCACTGCTTCACTAGCTACTTTACTCTAACAGCATAAGGATTTAGCATTCCAGCACCAACTCTAGGGCTCATGGGTGGCTCAGATGGTTAAGAGTCTGCCTTCAGCTCCAGCCGTGATCTTCAGGTCCCGGACCCAGCTCAGCAGGGAGTCTGCTTCTCCCTCTGCCTTTCCCCCTGCTTGTGCTCTCTCTCTCGCTCTCAAATGAATAAATAAAATTAAAAAAAAAAAAGTGCACCAACTCTGGCTCCATGCTGCCTGCTCTCTATTCTGGATTCCGCCCCTAGTTGTGTGACCTTGGGCAAATGACTGAACTTCTTCAAGCTTCAGTTCCCTCATCTGTTAAACAGGGTAAGAAGTTTGTCTTGAGGACTAAATGACTAAGAGAAATAAAGCGCTTAGAAGGGTGCCTGGCAGGCACACAGGTATGTACTGGAAACACGCATTTGTAACTGCTGAGCACCCACCGATCCCACAGCATCCGCTGGTCACTCTACCGCCTATCCAAACAAACTTGTATCTTGGTATTAAGGAGTAATTTGGGTTGCCTAATTCTTGCTGAACCGGTAAATGGCCAACACACAAATACTAACCTCGGACTATGGGCCGCATACACACGAGTTGTTTCTGGTTTGATTGCTTCACTTTTTCAACAAAATAGCACCTAATGCGCCGGACACTGGGATTCGATGAGGAAACAGAAACTCGGGACTTTAGCTCTTAAGGCTGAACTAGCGTTTTCATCTGTAACAAAGCTGGTAAAAACTGACTCACGAGGTCATTTAAGGAGAATAAGGCTATGTTTTCAGCCGCACTATATCTGGAGATGGCGTTTCCTCCCATATGGTAAATTCTCTCATTACGTGGCTTCACTACGTCATGACTGCAGATTCCCACTGGGTCGTCCCACTGAAGACGAGGTGACAGGTCAGGTCACTGACACCAGTAGTGCGACGGAGGGCACAGAAGCCTCGCAACAGGGGTGTGCCCCCGCACGGGCAGGTGACAGCCAGGAGCACCGAGGTATGCGACTGCCCTACTGACTCCTGACAAACCACTTCACCACCACCGGCCCGTTTTCGCTTTCGTGAAACTGACGGCCTGTTCGAAGCTCTCCCAGTCACAACAGTTCTTGAATCTTACACGCCTGAACCCACTTCAGATCTTCTCCGGTGGCCCCGCGCTCGGGAACCTAGGGCAGTCTTTCACTTCCCGAGTCTGCCTGCTCACCGGCAAACCGGAGGCAGTGCTTCTTAAACCACAGGAACCATAAGAACATTTATGAGATATTTCACTCAACATTAAAAGAGAGCGCCCGCAGGAACCGCGCCTCACCCTCCACACTTCTGCGGAGGACTTCCGCCTTCCAGCCGGACCGCGCTCCTCCCTGCGTCACCTTTCCTTTAGAAGACGTGAGCTGAAGCCCCGCCCACTACGGAGGGCGAAGAGGGCTCTCCGCGGGGGCCGTTCCCTGGCTTCTTCCGCCAGACCTTACAATCGCCGGCCCGGCATAGGTAAAGCCAAAGGCGAGGGGCGCCGTGCGAGGGGGGCCTGCGCGGGAGGACGTGAGCTTAGGCACAGTCCTGCGGAGGAAGCGGCTTCGCGCTCAGCTGTGTCCCTGGAAGGTCAGTGCCCCCCCTGCCGCCGGACGGAGTGCGGAGAGGCGCCGCAGAGCCTGCCGCGGGGTGGGGGATTCGGCCGGTCTCTAGAGCCGTCTTTGGGTAGGGTCCACTGACCCTGCATGCGGGAGCCGCAGGACCTAGCCCCGACGCCGGCCCTTCGGCCTCTGAACGTTTTGCTCCGCCATCGCGGCGTACGTACGGGCTCGCGTGCACGCACGCCGGCCCTACGTCCCCACGTCCCATTCTAGCCGGAGGGCGCCGGGGGACCACTTCCCGGTGTGGGCGTGGCCGCGGCTGACACACGTGACCACCCCCTCCCCCGGAGTAGCGGGGAGGGTTGCTAAGTTATTGCGGGATTTCTTTTTTCCCTACTCACAGTTTAATAGGCTCCATGACATAAGACTCTTGAACGAAGTAAATAAACTTTCCTACAGAAAACTCGCAGTCTAAGAGGGTACAGAGTGGAGGGGTGTTTGCAAAGTCAGCGACTGCTTAGTATGCCAGACACGGGACAATAAAGGATAAATCAGATTCGTCCCCAGCTTCAGAGAACTTACCGTCTATTGAAGGAGAGAAACAGCAATCAAATAATCACCAGATTGTGATTGTGATTGTGATTGTGATTAGTACTAAAAGGGAAAGATAAACTATACTACGCGAGCATTTAATGCTGAGCTCAACAAACAGATGAGGGGGCAAGGGAAGTAGGGGCTGATCGGCTTAGTTTGGAAGGTAATCAGAAGAATGCCTGGAGAAAGGGAGCACTAAGCAACAATCTGGAGTTTCCTAAACTTAAGGGAAGAGCATTTCAAGAATCTGGACGGCCAGTGTGGTTTAGGCAGGTAGAAGGTTTTGTATAGAACGAGGCTGTAGAGGTGGCACGAGCCTTTAGGCTTCATGAAAGATGTTGGCCTATAATATGTTTTATCGTGGGAAGGGCGGGGATGTGTGGTGACAGCCGCGCAGGGATAACGGATTGCGGTTCCAAGTGTGTAAATCCTAGTTAGGATACTGGTGGGAATCAGGTGGTGGCAATGGGCGTGGGGAGAAGTGGTTGGATTTGAGTGGAATTAGGAAGAAAATTTATGAGACTTGGTGTTGGGTTAGCTAGGAGAGTGAGGGAGAGCAGAGATGGAGAAGAGGGTACTCTTTTGGAGGATGGACTGTGATGCTGGGCACCGAGATAGGAAGTTCTGGAAGAGGAAAGGACCAGGTAGAAGATACATGTACAGGAATAAGTCCAACGTTAATATTGAGTCTGTAGCTCTGGATTTAAAAGCTTTTTAAAAAACATTTCCTGGATGGTCATTAAGCTATTTCAAGAAGAAAAGTAAAATATAAAATAAGTTGAATATTTTATAGGTAAAAAAATATGGTTAAGTAATTGACCAAAGATATATGTCGGCTTTTTTCAGTGTTGTAAATCGGTGTTTTTGCTCTTAAAAAGCTAACCTGAGTATGGATAGTACTTTGTACTCCTTATGGAAGAGCAAAACCGGAGCCAAGGGAGAGCACCATGAAGGCTCAGTGACCATGGTTCAGTCCTCTGGTATTAAGGCTGCAGAGCCCACTGGAACAGAACAAATGGCCTGTTGGCAGGTCTGCAGGCAGAAGCAAGGATTTTGTGAAACTCTTTTGAAACGTGTCAGGAAGAATCTTAAAGTCATAGGAACTGGCAAAATTAATTTCACAAATATTTAGTCCTCTAGAATCTATGTAGCTTTGATCCAACCTCCCTGGAAATAACAAATATTAGTAAGTATGAGCTTGTGAATATCAGCTGTAGAGGAAAAAAGAGCAGTGAGCGTGCAAACAATTTAATTTCTTACAGGACAGGACTCCCTCATAACCACATATTTAAATCATATCCCAAGAAGTTTAATTATAATACGTTATCCGTACCTCCTGAAAAAGTACTTGGTAATGCAAAATAATGTATCATAAGGGGAATACAGCTATCTTTTGGAGCAGTAATCATTTGATTACTTTTTTTTCTTGTACAAAAATGCTCATAGCAAAAAAAAAAAAAAATACACACGCGCGCGCACACACACACACACACAAAAACCAAAAATGCTCATAGCAACTTTATTCATAACAGCCCCAAACTAGGAACATTCTAAATGTTCATCAATAGAAAATTGGATTTAAAATTTGTAGTATATCCATACACTGGGACAATTCTGAGAAATAGGAACAAAGAAGTGACACCTGCAACAACACAGATGAATCTCAAAAATATGCTGACATGCCTTACAGCAAAGAGTACATAGGCTTGATTACATTTGTATGAAATCTGAGAACAGACTATGATGGAAAAATATCAGAACAGTTGTTGCCTGTGGGTGGGGTTGCAGACTAACTTAGAAGAGACATGAGGTAACTAACTCTCTGGGGTGGTGGTAATATTCTGTATGTTGAGAGGAGTTGTGGTTATTTGTCAAAACTAATTAAAAGGTATATTTAAGATTCAAACTTTTTTTTTTTTTTTAGATTTTATTTATTTGAGAGAAAAAGCAAGAGACAGAACATGAGCCGGGGAGAGGGGCATCAGGAGAGGGAGAAGCAGGTTCCTTGCTGGGTGGGAAACCTGACGCAGGGCTCCATTCCAGGACCCTGAGATCACCACCTGAACTGAAGGCAGACGCTTAACCCACTGAGCCACCCGGGGGCCCCTGTACATTTCATTATATGTAAATTTTGCTTCAAAATGGAAAGAATCCAAATATTGAACCCTAGTTGATGGAATGCATGCTGAAGTATTTGAGGATGAAGGATTTGAAGATGTCAGTGTCTGCAACTTTACTTTGAAATGCACCAAAACATAAATGGATAGAAAGAGGAATAAATAGATGGGTAAATAAAACAAAGATAGCAACATGTAGAATCTAGATGAATGAGTATTGGGGTGTTCAGTGTACAGTCTTTCAAGTTTTCTGTATATTCCAACATTTCCATGGTAAAAGTCGGGGGAAATAGTCCTCAAAGAATATTAGTAATTTTAAACAACTGCAGAGTTAATGTGAAAGTATAAAGAACAGCCCCAAGCTCTCCTGAAATACTGTGTATGGAAGTAGCCATATATTTATTTCGTAATTTCCCACTTTATGGCTTATTATTTAAAATCCTTTCAATTTCTTATGGAATATGTGGGTCAAACATTAAAATTACTCTGTGTTGTGTGCATTTGGAATAATGCCATTGACATTTTTCTTACATGGTCCCAGGCAAGTTAGGGGTGGTGTTGAAGAGGTCCAAGCAGAGGAGTGAAGACTGAAATTAGTGGGACTTGCTTAGACAGAAGAGTAAGGGGGCTCTGAAGGCACTTGTCGTTTATCCTTCAGTGCTTGCAGGATATGGAGTTTTCCATGCACCTAACCAATCTCACGCAACTAAGGAACAACAACAAAAAAATATTATATTTTTTCCCCAAAATGTGGAGTCAGCTGCGGAATTTAAAACTCCCAATGGATGCAGAGAGCTGCAGCCTGGGATGATCTCGATCAGATCCAGGTTACCGTGAAACCAGATATGGCTGTCTCACTACACAATTAACGTATTTTAAGTAAATGACTTTAAGATAATTGGCTTTTCAAATAGTTCTGGATGTCTCTGAAGGGATAGCTGTGGCAGTGAGTGACTAAAGGCACCTATGTTGTCATAAGAACATGAGAACTTACTACAGTTTAGACTGCTGGCTCATTCAGCCTACCATTTGTTTGACAGAGTTGTCAAACACATTTAATTGGAGAAATTTCATAAAGAGCAAGGCTTTCTATTTTGCATCCACCTGGAAAGCTTTCTTAACCTTTTCTTAACCTTTGCTCTTATACTCCCCAGACAGCCAAGCTTAAACCACTTGAACCCACTAATGTTACAATGTTTCATCATTTATTTTCTTACGTCTTCTTTTTTTAGAGGGTCTTCACCCAGTGGTTCTTAACAATAGAGGAACAAGGAAACATCTTGTTTTGAAAAAGCATTCCCAGATGATGCTGGTAGGCCTCCAATTTCTGAGAACTGCTCCAAAACACATTCCCTTTTAACCACGAGTTAGCCAAATGTTGCACGAGTTCTACTTGGACTTGAAACCATCTTCATTTATGATGGGGAGATACTTTTAGACTGATGAAAACTAGGTGGAGAATAAAGGTGATCTGCATTACCAAACAATTCAGACTTTGCAATCTGTAAACTTCCCTAGACATAGAGTTCATCTAGATAGAACCTTGAAACTAATGAAGAGAACATTTTTTTGAAGATTATATAAAGCCAGAATGCCAATTTATTAAATTATAGTGATGTATATAACTTATATGGATTGGAACAGCCCTATTGGCATGACTAGTGAACTGTTTTCCTTTCTTTGGGCAGCTGCCTCACTTTTTAACTTTTTAATTATGAACAAAATTAAATCTATAGGACAGTTTTAAGGCTCAATAACCAAACATCCACATAACCATTACATAGATTCAGCAAATGTTGCCATGCTGCATGTGTATTTTCTGCCGAACCCTGTCCAAGCAAGTGGCAGATGTCATGGTCCTTTACCCTGAATACTTCAGAGTCCCCTCCCAAGAATGGCATTTTCCCACCTGAGACAGTCACAATACTTCTCGGATCGTACCCGGTCCATCAGCAATCTCCTTCCTTTTCAGCTTGTCCCCTGTATCTCAGCATCTCTTTGTAGTTGTTTTTTTCCAAACACATTGCATTTTACAATTATGTCTCCTCTTTTTATTCAAGAATAGCCCCCTTCTTTTTTCATTCCCTTTTACATTGACTTTTTTTTTTTTTTTTTTTTTTTTTTTTTTTTTTTCTTTTTTTTTTTTTTTTTTTTTTTTTTTTTTTTTTTTTTTTAATACAAGCCACAGTCTGTATTTGTTAGATTGTTTCCTTGTGGTGGTGTCTGATTTGTTCCCAAGTCTGGCCCTTGTATTAACTGGAAACCAGGTCTAGAGGCCAGACCGGGTTCTGGTTAAAGCTTTTTGGGCAGGACTGTTTCACAGAAGGCGTCGCCCCCGTGCCATGCCGCAGGAGGAAGTGTGCGCTAGGACGTTGGTTTGTCCCATCGCTGGAATGCCGAGTCTGACTTTAGGTGAAGGAGGGTGACAGCTAAAGTGTGTTTTTCCCATTTCAGTTTGCAGGTAACCTTTGAGTCAACCTTGGGCACCATTATAAATAACCTTGTTTCCTCATTAGCTTTGTATCTAATGGTTTTCGTGTCCACCCTTGCCTGGACCTGTGATTTGATTGAAGGTGGCAGAATGGTGATTTCTAAATGGCTTGTCTTCTCCGTTTATTAGCTGGCATTCTCCTCTAACGAAGAGCTTTTCTTTACCAACTGGGGATGATTGCTGATGACAGTTCTTCCTAAAAAGGTAGGGTGAATGGTTAGTCCTTTCTCTTTACCAATTTTCACAGTAAGGAATCCGGGTAATAGTCACGGCGGTTCTGGAAAATGATCTTTTCTTTTTTGTAGATTTTTGCATATTCCATGTGTTGAAACAACTTTCCACCCTTATTCTTTAGTGTTGAAATTACTGCACATTTGGGCCAGCCAGAGTCTGTCCATGCTCCCAACCTGTGAATGAAATGTAAACAAATGAAATTACAATAGTGTGGGGGAAGCCAGAAAACTGGATATTTGGTAATGTAAAGGAATGATTATTAGTTGGGGTAATGTCATTATGGTCATTAAAAGACAAAAGAAGCCGCACCTCTTGGAGATGACTTACTGAGGTATATGCTGGCGAGATAGGATTGACCTTGGAATAGTTCATGGGCAGCTGGGGTTGTAGGAGAGTGGATGAGGCAGAGAGGAGGCTGGTTTGGCTACATGCTATTAAGAAGCTGCGTGATGGGTGCTTGGGGCTTTATTATACTATTCTGCCTGAACATGTTTGAAATGTTCCCTAATAAAAGGTTTTTTAGAAGTGCCTGGGTGGGGGCGCCTGGGTGGCTCAGTGGGTTAAAGCCTCTGCCTCTGCTCACGTCATGATCCCAGGATCCTGGGATCGAGCCCCGCATAGGGCTCTCTGCTCGGCAGGGAGCCTGCTTCCCTTCCTCTCTCTCTGCCTGCCTCTCTGCCTACTTGTGATCTCTATCTGTCAAATAAATAAATAAATAAAATCTTTAAAAAAAAAATAATCAAGGACATTTAGAAAAAAAAAAAGAAGAAGAAGAAGTGCCTGGGTGGCTCAGTTGGTTTAGTTTGTGCCTTTGGCTCAGGTCATGATTCCAGGGTCATGGGATTGAGTCCTGCTTTGGGCTTTCTGCTCAGAGGGAAGTCGGCTTCTCCCTGCTTGTGTTCCTGTGCACTTGCTCTCTCTCTCTCTCAAATAAATAAATCTTTTCTTAAAAAAGCTTTTTAATTATTAGAATTTAAGTTGGTATTTACAATTCAAATTTAGTAATCTCATGGCTTTTTTCTTAACATTGCATTTATATTTTATCTATGAAAAGCTAATTTTGAAGAAATATGTATATGTTAACCTTTGCTGCCATAAAGCCAAAATTTAGCTAGTATTGGAGCTTAATTGCTGTCAAGAAAATTTAAAACTGGTGCGCCTGGGTGGCTCAGTGGGTTAAAGCCTCTGCCTTCAGCTCAGGTCATGATCTCAGGGTCCTGGGATTGAGCCCCGAATCGGGCTCTCTGCTCGGCAGGGAGCCTGCTTCCCCCTCTCTCTCTGCCTGCCTCTATGTCTACTTGTGAGCTCTCTCTCTCTGTCAAATAAATAAATCTAAAAAAAAAAAGAAGGAAAGAAAATTTAAAACTTTATTAAAATTTAAATAACAGTGCAGAACTTAAAGAAAAATATAGTTATAGTATTTTTCTACTCCTTTTCCTTTTCCTGGAAAGTGTTTTTAAAGCTTTAAAAAAAATTCTACATCATTTTTCTGAAATCATCTTTATTTTGTAATTTCATTTACTAGTAAAAAATATTTCTTCTGTGTAATAGATGGAGGAAAAATGACAATTAGGAAGGATGGAGGAAAAAATCACTTGTGTCCTTTACCACAAACAACCAGGGTTTTCATAAATTTTATTTTATCTTTTTCCTATGCCTTGTCTATTCATATGCTTTCTTGTTTTTGAAAATCCTACATTCTGAGAAAAAAAAAATCCTACATTTTGAAATAATATTCTCTGTTTTAGTATGTTGAGGATTCATTACCCAGGACGCAGTCACTGTCTTCCATTACTGTCAGCACCATCCTAACTCTTGGTGAAATTTGGTGCTGCTGCTATTTTTCTGATGGTAAATGGAAAACAGTCTTCTCTGGTCTTCCCAGGCTTTTCTACTTTTTTAGTCTGGGGGCTTCCTCTACCAACAAATATCTGACTTCTTTTGTTAAACAGGAGTATCTCAGCTACTTAAAATGCAGTCTGGGGGGCATTTGGGTGGCTCAGTCGGTTAAGCATCTGCCTTCGGCTCAGGTCATGATCTCAGGGTCCTGGAATCGAGTCATGAGTCGGGCTCCCTGCTCAGCGGGGAGTCTGCTTCTCCCTCTGTCTGCAGCTCCCCCTGCTTGTACTCTGTCTCTCTCTCTCTCAAATAAATAAATAAAATCTTTAAAAAAAAAATAAATAAAAAAAAAAAAAAGATCCAGTCTGCTCCTGTTCTCGAGCCTTTACCACATCTGCAGCTGGAGTCCTGACCAGGTAGCGACTCTGAGTTCATCTCCTCCCCTGTGAGTGGAACATCTGCCCTTAGATCTCAGTGAGGCCAGTGACATTTGGGAGGCCAGCCAGAACGGGAAGCGAATGGGCTGCCTGCCTTTGTGTGTTTTGCTAGGGAATGACGCATCTGAGGACCCAAGCGTTAGACACCAGCAGACACCACCTTCCCTTCTGGCTATTCCCTTTGGCTCAAACGTTGGTTCACTCAGCATGTCCACTCAGCATGTCCGTGCTGATAGGGGCTCTGGGCTCTAGTGTTAGGAACACAGCAAGGAACAAAATGGACAGTTCCTTTTTCTCCTGAAACTTTTCTAGTGAGGATAGATTGTGCACATGGGTGCAAGTAGCTATAGACTATGGCGGGACGTGGATTCTTTCAAAAGCGAGGTAATGGATTTGAAAGTGACGAGGGTACAGTGTTCTATAGAGTGGATGGGGAGGCCTCGCTGAGCAGTAACCCTTGGGCCGAGCGAGGCCTGAGGTAAATGAACCACGCAGCTGAGGGAAGGGACCTCCTGGGTGGAAGGACCCAGAGGAAGACTGTGTTTGGTGTTGGCCAGGAACAGCCCCTAGGCCAGTGAGGTTGGAACAGAGCTGGAAGAGGTGGGATAGGCGTGGTGGGCAGAGGTGGGTGGGGGCCGCTGTGGGCCCCTTCAGGGGCTTGGCTTCCCCCCTCCCCTCCCAAGAGAGATGAAGCCAGTGGAGGGTCCCGAGCAGAGGCTGGATGTCATCTGCCATGTACATGTTGATGTGGGTGATACCTTAGCGGGGGTAAGGGCGGAGGCAGGAGGGCAGTCAGGAGGCTGACCGCAAACCAGGTGAGAGAGGGGATATCTTTGGAGCGGGGTAACAGCAATGCAGAAGGCAAGGTGTGGTTGGATCCCGGATGTGTTTAGAGGCTGAACAGCCAGCTGCACTGCTAAATTGTTAAGAGAAAGAGGAGAATGAAGGATAACTTTGCTGTTTGCAGCCTAAGCGGCTGGAAGGGCATGTGGTCTTTCTGTGACATAGGGAAGACTGAGGGAGGAGGCAGCATAGGGGGAGAAGACTGAGAGTTAGGTGGGGGACGTGTTCACTGTGGGTGACATTAGATATCCAAGTGAACAGCTTGGGCCGCAGTCAACCCAACCTAAGGCCTAAGGCAGGGTGATGATGGGGGTAGGGTCAGTGGTTGTACAACCCGGTGGGATGAAAGCTAGGCACCAGAGGGGACTTCCAGTTTTAGCAAACACTCTGGGTGACTCTCCTGCAGGTGACCCAGGGACCATTTTTTGAGAAGCACCGCTGAAGGCCCCTCTCCCTTCCTCTTTGGTCGTGGACAGGCCCACCTCCCTGAGTCCATTGTTGCCCACCCCAGATGACATGATTGGGTCTTCTCTTTCCTCCTCCAGCCTGCCCCTCTAGGCTTTGCCCAGAATGTGAATGGAAGGAGAAAGACACTTACTGGGGGAGAGAAGCAAGTTCAAAATCAAAATGCCATTTATAAGAACAGTGGTTATTCCTATGAAATAAACCAGAATCACCATGTGTACCGAATGCTTCATTAACGTTGGCTTGTCATGCCTTACCTTGTGGGTCATCGTACAGTTTATGAGCTCGGCACTCTGATTTACGTCAGGGTATTTCCTTCCTGAGAGTCTCCATCAGTGCTCCCAGGGGGTCAGCTTCCTTCGTGGGGGTCCCCTTCCCCAGAATAGAGCTCTTGTCTTCTGTGTACCAGTGGAGGTATTGATAAACTGTCTTAGCAGTTGATTGTATTAAAAGCTTATGAGTTGGTATTTATGAATCACCAAGGATTTTATGTATGCATTCTCCTAAATAAACCTTTAGGATGATTCTTACTTTTAGAGTTGGCACTACAAGATCCTTGGGAAATAGTCAAATGAGCTAGTATTGGGGGAAGAAACGACGGAAAATGACAGCACTGTGCAGGTGCGGTTTATTCTCACAATAACTTGCTCTGGGAACAGTACATCTACCACTTAATACGACTACAGTCCCCTGACAGTGCACGTCATTGGCGTAAATTCCCCAGGCACGGATCCACAACTTTCACAGGTGACCTAGGCCTGCAGCCTCACACACGCCCTCCATGTACCACAGCATCAAAGCACGGGGAGGAACTGATGGAATTATAACAAACCTTCTCCCTGCTTTTTAGGATGGCCGCCCTTCTTCTAAAGAGGCTAACATCACGATCCATAAAGACTGGAAATAACTGCATCCGCAGATGTCTTAGTAAATGCATCCTGCATGAGACCATCCAAGCGCAGCAGTCCGTCGGAGTTTCTGTCCCAAGACTGTCCCCCCAGATTCATGCAAAAGCTTTCAGTACTGTTGCGGACCCCCAGGACGAAAGAAAGAAGAAGAAAAAGAGCGAGCCGGCTTTTAACAGCATCGGCAGAAAAATTCACGAGCGAATCATTCACGTGCTGGATGAGGCGGGCAATGATTTGGGAAACATGCACCGAGCAGACGTGATCAGGCTCATGAATGAGCGGGACCTGAAGCTTGTGAAACGGGACAGCGGCACCAAGTCTCCCCAGTACCAGCTCCTGACGGGGGCACAGATTCACAAGGAGCAACTGAGGCTTCGGGAACTGGAAAAGGCCCACCCCAAAGCTGGTAGGTGTCGTGCTGTCTGCAGACTGAGTCCTCGGGACCGTGGACCAGCAGTTGAGAGCAGCATCTGCCAAGGCTCCCCGTGACCTCGGGGATGTGAAAAAACAGGGAAGTTCATGGTCTCCCTACCCCTGCCCACATCTTTCTTCAGTTCTCCCTTATTTCCATTCCATTTTTTCCTGGATGCCCTGTGCACAGCATCTCTTCCTTTAAGCCTGTGTAAAAAGGTGGAGGGTGAGGGATGAGGTAAACTCCCCAAAGTGATGAAGCCGCTTTTCCCTGTGGTCCTTAGCTCGGTCTCTGTTCTGGGGGTGACAGAGCCATTTGCAGTGGGAGTGAAAGGAGACTCGGAGGTGGCGGATTCGAGTCCCTGTTCCAGGGCTGGGCCAGTCTATTCCCCGCCTTTCCCCCCACATCTCTAAAATGTCGGTGCCTCATTAATTGCTTGGAAGCACTTTCTAACCTCCTAGGTGATTCACAGAGCAGCTCTCCCACCCCAGTGTTTTGTTACAATATTGGTAAGTTATGCTATTTACGCATTTTGCCGATCACTTTCCAATGTCCTTGTCACGGATGCCTTCATGGAACCATGTATTGAATAGTCATGGATTTGTCACGATTCCTGCTAAGTGCTGATTGTTACAAAAGAGTGTTTTCTGTTAAACAGCCTGGGACAGGGACCAGGAAGACTGGTCCCGAAGCTGCCACAGTGAGGTTGTGTGTCTTAAGAAAACCACACACTGTCTGTGGCTCAGTCTTGCAAGCCCACATTCAGCAAGGATGTTGACTAGAAAACAAAGAGCATTCAGAGGAGGCCAACTAGGTTGGTAGACTTCAAACTGTATCCCAGAAAAATAGTTGAACAGCCCAGAGAAGCTTGGAGAAGACCCGTTGCTGTTGTGAGCACTACTTGGAGGGCTAAGGTGTTAAAGGGATTCTTTTGTTCTGAGAGAGACCTAGGACAAGCTGCAGGGGCTTGAGGGAAGCAAGGAGGTATTAATAAAAGGACTTTCTATTTTTAGAAACATTGCTTTTATTTTGGGAATTGGAAAGCATACAGAAAAATACAAATACCTACGATCCACTGTCCAGAATGAACAGGCATTAACATTGTTGTGCTTCAGATTCTTAAACAAAATAAAACATCCCAGAAAAGTTGGAAGTCCCCTGTGCGGCGTTTTCCAGTGCTGGCCTCCCTTTCCACCATCATGGACTCTGGGTGTAGTAGATCTGTGTTGTTAAGCTTTGGTTCCATATGAACAGTGTAGAGCAGGATTTTATACACATAAAAATTATGTCATGCTGTTTTCAAGAGCCATGTTGATAGAATAGCTGTAGCTGATTTATTATAATTCCTAAATAGAATCCTAAGGATATACCACATACCATGGCTTTAGTGCCTTTGCGTGGACATTGGGCTCGTTTCATCTTTCATTGAGAACAGTGTGCCTGTCAGTGTCCTGAGTCTGTGGGGCAGGTGAGTAGTGTATGAAATTTCTTTACCCACATCCTCACTCACACTTGGTACTCTCATCTCATTTTTGTCATGCTGATGGATGGGAAAGCCTGTCTTATTTATTTGTATTTCCTTTCATCATTTGAGTTGCCTCCTCTGTGAATTACCTGTTTATCGTCCCTGTTTTTCTACTTGTATTGTCCTCCCCCAACCCCCGATTTATATAGGGTTCTCTGTTCTGTGTGATGCCAAAACCTTGTCCCGGTTAGATTTCTTTTGTTGCCCTTTTTTAAATTACCCAGTAGTGTTTTGATATAGGAAATTACCAGTTTTTTTCTTAACAAAATCCTTCTCCTGTCTTGAGGTCACAAACATACACTTTCCTTTCTTCTATTTTAAAGTTATAATTTTTTCACATTTATTCAGTCCTCCTAGGGAGATTGTTGTATGGGTTGAGACCTAATTTTTTTCCCATATCAAAACTCTGAATTGTCCCAGCGCTTTCACTAGCTAGTTTGTTCTTTCCCTGTAAAATAATTTTCAAAAAGTCAGGGTTTCCATTTTCGGAATACAAGACATAAGGAGCTCCCTCTTGTCTCATGCAGTCTGGCTGACCCCACTGTCACTAGGAGGCCATCCCAAAAGGAGTCAGATGAGAAGAGTACTTCTCAGCTGCTGCTCTAATCAGAAGGAAAAATAAGGATAGTCAAGTTTTATCATAAAGCTAGACTTGTTCCTTTTAAAGGACCATTCTTTTGTTCTTTCATCAAATGAGGGTAAGGATAATGGAAGCATTTCATACATTACAGAATATCTATTTTACTTTTAAAGGCTGAGACCAATATACTCTTACTTGGCAGGTAAAAAATCGGTACCTTTAAGTCTGTCCATCCCCTTTGTTTAAAAAAACATTTGAAACTTAAGTCAGAGAGGAGCGTTGGGTCCCTGTGCCAAGCTGATCTCTCCCAAAGTGTGTGATACGGCTCAGGTCTCATGAAGAGACCAGTGAGCAGTCCTAGCACCAAGTCTCCTTGTTTCAAACTAGGGCCTACCCTGACAAAGGAACTCAGTTTTTCTTCAAATATTGGACAACATGACTTGAATACAAAGAGTAAACAGATTCAGCAGTGGATTGAGAAACAGTACAAAGTTCAAATTACCATAAAGAAAGGGAAGAACCTAGAGGAGCCAGAACAGAAGATGGTGAGTACAAGCAGGCATGAGGAACTGCTCACGGTTTTTGTTTTCTGATCTAAAGATGTAATTGTAGAAAATCTGGAGAATGTAAAGGCCAAGACGAATAATGGCTAATTCTATCCAGTGATGGCAGTAGATTTCCAATTCATTTTTCAAAATGTAAGCATACTCTGTGTACATCACTTTTTCCACGGAAGCGTGAGTATCTTGTCCTGTGAAAACATTGTGCTGCATAACCGCAGGGCTATCTACTATTCTTTTTACAAACTGCGCAATATTTATAATTTAAAAACGTAAGATTCATTTTTAAAAGTCTGTCTCCTATTTATCATGCCCCTAAGCAGCATTATATATAAAGTCACACTGCCTTTCTGGAAAGTATCAGTTTATACTTCCAGGCTAAGTTTCTAGAATATCTGTTTTGCCCTTAGAGTCCAAGACCTTAGCAGCTAAAAGGCAGCATTAGTCTGGTGGTTTCCGCCCTCACTCCAGGTTAGAATCACTTGGGCCTAGGTTTTAGCCCAGAATCTCTAGAACTGGGTGTATTCTTCTAATCACCCCAGTGACTCTGTGTTACCAATATTAAGAAATGCACTAGACTGACAGTTTGGGGGATAAAGAGGTCCTCTGTCAGTACCCTGCTTTGTACTTCCTTTTTTTGAGATGGTAGAAGGGCCCACACACAGTCCTGCAATGCCAGGACAGAGTGGGAATTTAAAACTATCAACCTTTAGTGCATCAGTTAGTTACGTGGCATTTGTAAAACTCCTGGTTATCGTACAGGTTAGGCACAATTTGATATTAGTCATTTAACAGCAATTCAGGAATGCTGATTTTTGTGTGCATTACAGCACTAACACTAGAAAGTATCAAAGACAGTTTTAAATTAATCTTTGGGTATTTTCCCTTTCTAGGAGGAGATCTGCCATCAAATACTCCAGACCATGCCTGGACTAGCTACCTTCTCATCCCGGCCACAATCTGTTCGGGGAGGAAAAGCTGTAATGTGTGTTCTTCGTCATTTGAGCAAAAAGGAAGAGAATGCCTGGAGAGAAGCTCAAGGAACCCAGAAAGGAGACACTTTGAACAAAGAAAACAGAAACAATCAAGAATCAGATGTTGTGCATTAGTGATTTTAATAAAGAAAAATGTGCTTCTGAGAGGAAGTCACTGAGCTGGCCGCTGCGTGTCATTTAAACAAAGCAGTGTGGGGTTCAGCTGAGGGTAAGGGCCACAGCAGTCGAGAGTACCTTGTCTTCAGTACAGTTCAGGGTCTCTCCGTTTTTAGGTGCAGATAAGCCTTGTTCTTGCTTCCTTTTAGGAGGAATATAACCACTGAGACGAGAGGCCAAACTCCGTTTTTCACGAGAGGGTTTTACCTGTGGAGATAAGAAAACAAGATAATGGGAATTCAAAATCAAGCTGTGTGAACCGATCTTCTACTAGCTGTACCCCCCCAGGCACACAGCGCCCCTGTAGAACAGAGTGAAGGCCGTGCCCTCCCTTCCACTGCAGTGCAGGCTCGCTCGCTACTAAGGAGCCGAAACATTCTAGATTGCATCTGGCTGAGGTAACTGATGTTTGAAATCAACAGCTTGCCTGACTCAACTTACTTTGAGCTTCATTTTCTTCTTGTCAGGGTCATGCACGACGGCATGCCTAGTGAGACTTTGCTACAATGAAGGAGAAAGAAACAGTTACATCTTTAGAACGCTGACATTTTGGTATCTCTTAATAGGAAAACTCCATGACTTACTTAAATAAACTGTCCACCTTCTTTCTATTACATCCCATTGAAGGATGTGACCTCAGCTTACAGAGATTCCCCCACCAGAGCAGAATTCTTCCTCAAATCCTAGACCTAAATCACTACCTTTCTGAAGGACCCAGGTTAGGAACTTACACGGTCTCAACCTCCGCTGGCTTCTTAGTTGTTTCGTAAGAAAGAGGAAGGGAAACCAGTTCTGAGTGAGCTATTCCAAGCCAAAGAAGGTTCTTTTAGCTGAACCTCAGCAGCATTCCCAAACCCCAGTGGAAAATCTGATCGAGGCCTTGCCGTCCTCAATAATGCTGACCACCATCAGCCCCAGGTTGTTTTCTAACGGTCTGGACGCACGCGGCGCCCGCCTCACTGTCTCTCCAGACTCAGTTGTAACTCGTGGTTCACACTTGTAGGAGCACGTGCCAGACTGAGGGTCCACAGAGCAGCGTGGGTCCTCTGGTAAGTGTCCTGTTCTTACCTATTCAAGTCACACCAAGACCCAGACTAGATCCCCAAGTGCTATGGTCCCTCCTGTCGTTGTTGCCCACTCTCTCAACCCCCAAAAGATGACAGTCTAAAAGGACACCCAAGTGTCAGCATACTCTTATAATTAATAAGCATGTGGTACTGCAGGCCACTGGTTCTCAAGGACATGAAGACCCAGAGGGTTTGTTAAAACACAAATTACTGGGCCCCATCTCCAGAGTTTCTGATCCGGGGAGGGTCTGTGGATATGCATTTCTAGCAAGTTCTCAGGTGACACCGATGCTCCTGGTCCAGGGCCATGCTTTGAGAGCCACTGGCATAGGAAGATCCGGTTGTTCTGCAGACCTGAGTTAAGACCTGCTCCTGTAGAAGCCAGAGTGGAAGGTCCAGAGCACCCAGCTTTTCCCATCTGTAGGCCCTGGGGCACCATCTTGGAATCCAGAGCTCCCAGGAACCCAGTTGGGAAGCCCCAGACCTAAAGGACAGCATCCGGAAGGGCGAGTACTTACTTTCATTGCGAAGGTTTTGCCACAGCCAGGATGTTCACAGGTAAATGGGCGCCTTTCCTCGTGAAAAGAGAGAATGTGGCTCTGGAGGTTAAACACGGTTGTGTAGGTCCTACCACAGCCTTCCCTGGGACACCGGCATACATCCCTTTCCGGGGCGTGAGTTTTCAAATGCTGCTTAAGGTAATCCTTGCGCTTAAATGTTTTCTGACATACTTCACATTTTATGTCCTCTGGTGGAGTAGACAGACAAACTTAAGCGATTTCCCCAGGTATGACCATACAGAGAAAATTTACTTCAATATATAAGTAATGTATTTGATGTCGAAAATGTCATGATTATCAGAAATCAGAAAACGAACTCCCAATTTCTATTGCTTGGAAGTCTGTCTCAATTCTCCCATGTTCTTGTATTACAGAAAGTCACTCTGCCCTTACCAGGGAGCAGGGGTGCTCAGCATGGTGGCTGTGGGCAAAGGGAGATTGAGACGACCAGTTTCCTTCCTTGTCCGCCAATACATAAAGCACTGTCCCATAGGCCACCAGTGCCTCCCAAGGTTCTTGACTACTAATTTAGGGGTGCCTGGGTGGCTCAGTCTGTTAAGCCTCTGCCTTCGGCTCACGTCATGATCCCAGGATCCTAGGACTGAGTCCCGCATTGTGCTCCCTGCTCAGCAGGGAACCTGCTTCTCCCTCTCCCTCTGTCCTCCTCCCTGCCTTGTGCTCTCTCTCTCAAATACATAAATAACATCTTAAAAAAACACAAATGTGCACAGCAATTCCTGGCATAGCTCCTCCTGAACCTGGGACCACAGCTCTTGTCTGCTCATTTGCCAAATGGCTGAGATACCCAGCACATCTCAAAACATGACACAGAAAAGTTATTATTTTAAGGCCCATATTTAATATTTCCTTCTTTAAAAGCAGTTCTATAGCAACAAATATTTACACTGTGCCATACATAGCTGCCTTACCTTTGTGGGTTTCTCTCACATGTTTTAGAAGTTCCGTCCATGTTTTTGCCACAAAGGAACATTCTTTTTGACACATATAGCCTATTGAGAAAAAAAATACATTGGTGTATTGCCTTTCATGAATATTCAGTGTAAATACGAAATGTAATTAGAAAGGAAACTTGTAAGCCTACATAATCTTTCTCCAGTCTCCCAGTAATGTTCGGTTAGTCTTTAGAGGTGGGAATAAAAACAGTTTTGCAGGGAAACCTGATAATCGTGTAGCAAGATAGTTCACATAGGGTCTTAGGTCCGCAGACTTCACAGAAGCACGCTGTTCCCGATAAGTTGCTGCCCTTCCCCCGCCGCCGTGGCTCGCAGCTCCCTGCCCCTCCCTGCTTTATGCCTGCCTCTTGTGTTCCTCCGTGAAAGAGCTCCGTGGTCCTCTGGGCTTGGCAGACCACCAACACTACGTCTCAGCGGTTGTGTGCCTACCCCTGGTAAGTTATACAATACAGGCAAGATTCAGGGTGCAATTAAGGGAGAAAATAAGAAACCAGAGGAAACGCTGTAGACAAAAGCAGACATCATGCGAAGCACCAGAACTGGAAGAATCCTTCACTGTTAAGAGCCGATCTGTGTTTCACCAACTCAATAGAGAGAAACTAAAAGGAACGAGGCTACCTCTCACTCTTCAGCTACTAGTCTCATGTTTAAAACAACAACAACAAAAACCCCATATACTCTATACTTAGAAAACTGGAATACAGAATAAAAAAACCCTCAAGGAGGGGCGCCTGGGTGGCTCAGTGGGTTAAGCCTCTGCCTTTGGCTCAGGTCATGGTCTCAGGGTCCTGGGATGGAGCCCCGCATCCGCTCTCTGCTCAGCAGGGAGCCTGCTTCCCCCTCTCTCTGCCTGCCTCTCTGCCTGCTTGTGATCTCTCTCTCTGTCAAATAAATAAATTCTTTACAAAAAAAAAAAACCCTCAAGGAAACAGAATAGGTTCAAGTAATTTAATCAAGTCTTTCTGGGAAAAGTTACAATCTGATAACTCTAAAACCTCAAACTGTTAGCCAGCCCTGAGGATGCCCGTAAGGACGACACAGGCAGCAAACAGGGCACAGTGGTGAAAAAGCCAACCGTGGCCGGAGCACTGACACTCTCAGAAGCAGAGAACCCCCAGGCACTTGTGGCAGACCACGAGACACCGGCTGTAAACAGTGACGACAGGAGTGGAAGAATAGACGAGGGTGTGCAGTGCTTCTGGTCGAGTCTAAAACCTGACCCTGCAGCACGCGGCCCCTGCCTAGATGGTGCTGGGTGCCTCTGCGGGACCACGGCATAGAACAGAGAGCATCTTACAGTCAAAGAACTAGACACAACACACACACACTCTCCTGGGGTCTCCTCAAAGCGGGGGCTACCGGGGAGCACCAGACATACCCTCGTGGACCTTCCTGTGTCGCTTCAGCCTGCCGGGTGAGGCGAAGTGTTTGCCACATCCTTCCTGGGCACACCTGGGTTAACAACAGGTCCTGTATGAGCCAATCCGCTTTTGTGGAGCATCTGCTGAAGATGAGTATTACTCTGTCCTTTTCTGCTACCCAAGTTTCTCCCCACCACCAAACCAATCATAAAGAGGAGATTTGAAATTGAGACCGAATCCCAAGGGAAATTCAAGGTACTTGACCAGTCTTGAGACCAAACTGAGAGAAGAGTCATGACTTCTTTTTTTGGCGTTGTGATCATATTAAAGTGTTCATCTTCACCCTTCTGAGACTGGGCTGTTTTTGTGGCTACAAGACAGCTGAGGTAGACCCCTAAGGCATCCTCAACTGTCTCCTGGGTCTCACGCTGCCACCTGGGGACAGTGTGGAAGGAAAGCAGCGGCAGACGCTTCGTGTCTGCATAATGACAGTTCACACAATTAAACAGCCTCTTTGGGATGCGGGGGTGGCTCAGCCAGTTAAGCGTCCGCCTTCGGCTCAGGTCATGATCCCAAGGTCCTAGGATCGAGTCCCACATCGGAGCTCCCTGCACAGTGGGGAATCTGCTTCTCCCTCTGCCTGCCACTTTCCCTACTTATGTGCAGTCTCTCTCTGACAAATAAATAAAATCTTTAATAAAAATAAACAAGCTCTAACTGAATAAAGGCACTTCTTAGATTTCCCTTCGAGCTTAACCACAACTGTACTAATTTCACAAATCATTTAGAAATATATTAACTATTTCTGTTGGAAAAGAAAAGCACAATCAAACTTTTGAAATGCCCCACTATATCAATGGGCATTCACGGTACAGAAAAGCGTTAAGAAATGGTCTCTAGGGACACCTGGGTGGCTCAGTTGGTTGGACGACTGCCTTCGGCTCAGGTCATGATCCCGGAGACCCGGGATCGAGTCCCGCATCGGGCTCCCAGCTCCACGGGGAGTCTGCTTCTCCCTCTGACCTTCTCCTTGCTCATGCTCTCTCACTGCCTCTCTCTCAAATAAATAAATAAAATCTTTAA